>LPNX010550668.1:0-16860 GCA_001517045.1 Pseudotsuga menziesii | reverse complement strand
CCCCCCCCCCCCCCCCCCCCACAAGGTACATGTATGTTTCGTTTTCTTTGAAAACATCTTTTTTCGTCCATGTAGTATATGTCTCGTTTTCTTTGCATTTGATGAAATTGACATATGTTACTTTATGTAGGAATCTAATGAGCTACTGGTGCTTGAAGAGCACCAAATCTAGGTTGTTGGTGACCCACCTCTCCTCCCCCAGGTACATGTATGTTTCTCTTTCTTTGAAAACATCATTTTATGTCCATATAGTATATGTCTCGTTTTCTTTTTATTATTTGACATTGATATATGTTAATTTATGCAGGATTATAGTGAGGAAACGGTGCTTGAAGAGCACCAAATCGATGTTGTTGGTGACCCACCTCTGACCCCCCACTAGGTATGTTTATGTCTCACTTTCTTTTAATTGTGCTTTTAATGATTCAACATGTACTTTTTTAATTATTTGAAATTGTCTAACTGTATCTTTATGTTTTTTAACGTAGGAACACAATTTTGATTATGTTGTCCACCGAGCGGCCTTCTTCTCCAATGCATATGCCAATTCCTTTATCTCATTGTCAGTTGTTCCACCCACTGGTTACACCTCTTCACGACCCCCATGTATATTTATATATTGGTTATCTAACTTATATTTCTTTTTGTACATGCAAGTATCTTTTTCCTTGTTTCCCCCATTGATATGCTGACATTGGCATATATATTATTTTATGCGGCTTGATAGTGAGAGAGTGGTGCTTGAAGAGAACCCAATTGAGGTCGTCTCTCACCCACCTTCGGCCCCAAGGTACATGTATGTCTCTCTTTCTTTGAAAACGTCATTGTCCCTCCATGTAGTATAGTTTTATTTGTACATGCAAGTATGTTTTTCGTGCACCCATTGATTTGCTGACATTGACATATATATTATTTTTTACATATTGATAGTGAGAAATTGGTGCTTGAAGTGCACCCAATCAGGGTCGTTGCTAGTGAGGCACTATCACTTACACCACGACCCACCATAACTTACTCACAGATAGTAAGTAAAAATGTTATATTGGTTTGGAATTTGAACAAATGTACATAGAATTTTTATAGGTTGGTAAACTAACTTACAAATTTTGGTTTGTCTACAGTCTCTGCAAATGAGATCTGTGCCTCTTGTTCAGCATTGGGGATCACCACTGAGCAACCGAAAAAGAAATATAGACTTCTCAAGACATTGACAGTGGCAATGAAAGGGGGGATACATAGAATTAATGTATAGGAGGGATACATACATGTAACGTTTTGTTTGTATACACACAGATGTACAGCTTGATCCACTATTTTGTATTATGGCCATGGCATGCCAATTTTTAAAACATGATATGTACATATAATACAAAGAAAGGCTCAAATTTATATACATGGTTGACTTGATTTTGGAACATGATATTTATTATATGCCTTTCAGATATGTTTACCTATGTCTTTCATTAAGTAAGTATTTGATTAAAATGATAATGTGTGGTTCACCTATGTGATATTATGATATTATAGACCTTATCATGAAATATGTTACTAACTATTTTAAGATCTCCAATACTTCAAGGAATAATTTATGACTCATCCAACTAAGATCAAGTAACCATTAAGTAAGCCATGGGAGATAATCACTAGACACCACATCATAAGTTGTTCGCGACATCCTACAAAGATAATCAAAACTTCATACAAGTATGTATGGGCAAGGACGATATGGGAAGCCTACCAACACAAGAACATTTGAGGGTTTTCATGCGTTGAACCACCAATGCTAGAGTTGCATTGAAGGAAACTGAGAAAAATCTTAGTTTACGAAATCAATGCACAATGAAGTCACCGGGCCTTGAAAACATGAGGGAGAGGGCACCTAGACATAATTTCATGCTAGGAGACCAACGCAGTTGAAGGTTCATCGATCCGACCTCCGGTTTCCGAGTTATGTTGAGTTTAAAGTTGCATGTAAATATCGTTCAGGGACACTTGGTCACTTTCGGTTCGGGAGTGAAAAACCAAACGGTGCAGCAAAATTGCATGACGTTGTCTCTTGCAAGTCTATATGGGAAAGGAGGATATGGTAACCCTACCAACATAGGTACGCCCGAGGGTTTTGCAGAGTTGACCCACCAATGCAATAGTTGACTCAACAATGTAATTAAATGTACATTAATATAAAAACATCAAAAAAAGTAAATTGCAACAACTCGAGAGCATGTTATTTTCCGATTTCTATTTGTTGGTGTCTAAAGACACCGGGTTTTTCTTGGAGCCTCCAATGTGCCATAGATGGTGTTTGTATCCTAGGCACATGAAAGGCTAAACATTATTACTCTCATAAGAAAATAAAGAGAACCCAATGAAAATGTGCAAACATGATTTATAGATAACTCACCTGAGGTTGTAGGATTGTGTTTATAGTGTCCAATATCCTCTGAATAGTATTGTGTATGTGAATGGTGTCAGTCAATCATAGGTTTATTCCATTGGGAATAAACTAAGGCTAAATAATTTAAATTGTGCTTCAGCATGCACTTTAAAGTATAAACAACTCATCTGAAAATCTAGCCACACTCAACAATCTAGTAACACTTGACAATGCTCTCAGTCGAGTAGGCCATATGGATCATCTATTGATGCACGTCGATCGATCTCAACCGACTCTAACTGACACTTCCAAGATCTAATGGATCCTACACTTAGTAGGACTTCCACATCTAGCCCAATCTCCAAATTATTCTCTAAAACTGCCTTCCCGCAACTTCTCCTTCGCAACTCTCTTTGTGTACGCAGGGTGCGGGATCTTGATGGTCCAAATTGCTCTCCGCAATTCCGTTTCCGCAACAGAGTTTTCGCATGCGGGATGCGGGATCTAAAAACCCTAAATATGTGCTCTGCAACTTCCTTTTCCGCAACGGCTTCCCCGCAATCGGATTGCGGGATGCGGGATGTGGGATACCAGCTTTCCAAAGTTGCTTCCCCGCAACTACCTCTCCGCAAATCTTCCTCTGAAACCTCCTCAACCGTCCGATCCTTGCGGCCTTCTCCACGACCGTCGATCCACTTTTGATGCAGACTTCTCAGACTTCTGCAGATCTGTTAAATTTATCACAACTATTGTTGTAGGGATACTTCAGGACCGTCATATCTTGATCTGTGGCTTCATTCTCCACTATTCGTTCTCTGCAAAAATTGTTATGGCATAAAACCTGTGGGTTGCGTCGATTGATCATGAAATTGATCAATACAGCCTGCAATCTTCACGATTCTTTATCCTAACACACTTATGCATGCATCTATTCTCTACTTCAACTGTTTAAGCAAGAAATTGATGCGTAAAATCAACACTTCACGGAAATACACAAACGTTCATGAAAATGCCGAAGTTGGCTCTACAAGATACACAATTCAATACAACACATTCATAAAGGCTAAAAACCCTACAAACACACGATTAATCCTTCTATTAAGCAAGAAAGGAAAATGCACACAGCTTGGATCTCTCTCCTTCCGATTCTTCAAAATATTTACAAATAGGAATTAGAAATGGTGTATACAATCCTGTGTTCTGGCTTCTCCCCTTAGCATGCTGGCATACTCTGCATCTAATTACAAAATTTTCAACTTAAGACCTCATCCTTGGCCAAAAATAGAAATGACCCAACTGTCCAAAGGTTTTATCACTTCCAAAGTGACCTGCCATACCTCCATTATGTTTCTCTTGTATCAAATTCTCCCTCATATAACACTTTGGTATACACAGCTTATTGTTTTTAAAGAGTAAACCTTCTTGTAGTGTATAATCCATCCATGGCTCTCTTTCCACCTCCATTGGATTCTTTCAAGCCCTCTAAGATTCCTGGAAATTAATGTCAGCTTCATACAAATCTCTCAAATCCCAAGACTTGGATCTGATTTTCTTGCATAATCAACAGTCTCCTACTCAAGGCATCAGCTACTATTTTTGACTGTCCACTTATGTGTTTCAACACAAAGGTAAAGCTTTGTAAGAACTCAACCCACTTGACATGTTTCAAATTCAACTTAGGTTGTTGCACTATGTACTGTAATGCATGGTTATCTGAATATAACTCAAATTCTCTAGGCATCAAGTAATGCCTCCAATGCTTCATCGCTTGAACAATAGCATAAAACTCCTTGTCATAAGACGAATACTTCTTGTTTGCATCATTCAGCTTCTCACTGAAATCCGCTATAGGCTTGTCCTTCTGACTAAGCACACCTCTGATTTCTACTCCACTAGCATCACACTTGACTTGGAAAGGGTGGTTGAAGTCTGGTAACTTCAATATTGGTTGTTCAGTGATCTTCTTCTTCAGAACTGAAAGCTCCTTTTAGCCTCTGTTGTTCATCGAAATGGTTGTTTATCCTTCTTAATTGTTTCAACATTAGTTGCACAAATACCACTGAAATCCTTTATAAATTTCCTATAAAATCTTGCCAACCCATGAAAGCTCCCTACCTCAAATATGCTCCTAGGTGAAGGCCAATCAATGATTGCTTGCACCTTTTCTGGATCCATATTCAACCCATCACTTGAGATAAAAAAAACCCAAATATACTAGCTCTGTCTTCATGAAGGTACACTTCTTCACATTTACCAACATCTTTTCCTGTTGCAGCCTCTCCAAAACATATCTTAAATGCTTCATACTCTCTTCTTCTGTTTGGCTGAAAACCAAAATGTCATCAAGGTAAACTATCACAAACTTACCTATGAAATCTCTCACGACTTCATTCATCAATCTCATAAAGGTACTTGGTGCGTTGGACAATCCAAATGGCATGACCAACCACTCACACAACCCATCATTTGTCTTGAAGTTTGTGTTCCACTCATCTCCCTCTCGGATCGTTATCTGATGATATCCACTCTACAAATACAGTTTTGAAAAGCATGTTGCCCCACTCAAGAAATCCATCATATCATCCAACCTCGATAATGGAAATCTATATCTAATGATGATATTGTTAATCTCTCTGGAGTCAGTACACATCCTCCACTCACCATCCTTCTTTGGTGTTAGTACTACTGGTACCGCACATGGACTCAGACTCTTCTGAACCAATCCTTTGTCCAACAATCCTTGGACCTCCTTCCTCAATTATTCATTCTCTTGATGTGTCGACCTATATGTTGCCTTGTTTGGTAAACTAGCTACTGGAATAAAATCAATCTGATGACTTTAGCCCTCCATGGTGGTAGTTCATTGGGTAAATCATCCACCACAATGTCACTACACTCACTCAACATGTTCTGAATCTCCTCAGGTAGATCTGTCACATTAGTATTCACTATCACTACTCTTGGTTTGCACACCACAGCATAGTTCAGACTCATTATGCTACTTCTTTAGTTCATCAAAGTGATCAGTTACTTCTTCAGTGTTTAGCTTGAGGGAGGGGGGGGTTTCCCACTGGGTTTTCCCTCTTTCCTCTCTTAGCATTTTATTTTGAGCATTTTAAGAGTTACTTTATTGTACGAGGTGACCTATGGCCTTTATTTTTGGGGCCCTAGCATTTCATGTATTTTATTTTATTCCTCCTGAGTATAGCTTGAGGGGGGGTGTTGGAGTCATTATCCAACTTACACACTTTATTTGGTCAATTTTGGCCTATTTACACACTATCCTAAGTTTATTGACTCAATTGGAATCATCATTAGCACACCATGACATCAACATGATCACACCCATGCCCTCCTTCAATCAGGGAGGCCAATTAAACCTTCTCCTTCAATCAGGGAGCCTAGCTAGGCTTCCTCCTTCAATCAGGGAGCAATTCTGGGGTGATCTGAGTGTCATAAGTGCACCAAATAGCTAACTGATTGTTGTTTTGACCTAACAATCAGTTAAGTTGAGTTGTAAATGCACCTCCCTCATGTCATTGTCTATTTTGGGCTGATTTGGGTGAAATGGAGTGAGTTAATGCATCGCCAACAACTTGTATCAATTCAGTTCACTTCATTGGAGCTTATTGGAGTTAATGATGTGCTACCACCTACTGATTGACATGCAATGACATGTGTTTGAGTTACATTCAGTTAAACTCGGTCATCTATTGCACTTCGATTCAGTTAGGACTTAGTTAGAGTCAATCATGGCTAGATTAGTGGTTAGCTAGTGTGTTTAGAGTGGCTAATAGTCAGTTAAGCTACACCCATCCATGCAATTCGTATGACCTCCATTGAATTTGAATTGTCTTGGCATTCATGCATTCTGCATGACATTGTATTATTGATTTTATTCCATTATTGATTATACAGTGCTGCAACCTCCTATTACAATACCATTATGTCATTTTATGCCTAAATTGTATTGAATCTCTTGTAAGTCTATGCTTTGTCTCAAGATTGCTGTGACTGAATTTAATACAACGGTGATGTGTTGTGGCGATGTAGTCAGGCAGGTGGCATTCTCTCATACTTTGTGAAATGTATGAAACATCATATACAATAAAAACCAACATTTGAAGTTAGAGTAATGCTAGAATAATTTCTAGCACTACTTCATGATTTCTATGTTAATTCCTTATAAGCTATGTTTTTAGCTCCATAGCAGACACCCCGCTTCACCTAGACACGATATGAGGCCAAATAAGATGAGCAAATGCTTGATTAGCTAGTATTAAATATTAATAAAATTTTATTGGTATCCATAAAGTGGATTTGACATTTGCAACTCAAAACATAGGCTAATGTTTTAATAAACGTTTCGATTTTTGTGTACAAATATTGAAATGATGGCAAGGCTGTTCATAGCAGCCTGAAGGCAGGGACTAATAAAATGGACTATCATTTTTATAATAGATTATAATAATAAAATGGACCATCCAAATTTGATTACTCCTTGAATATGAATGTATCTATTTGGAAGATCTCAATGCACAAACATTGCCATTTTGTGGATCTCCTTACTTATACCCCTTCAATATGAATGTATCTATGTTTTAATCCCAATTTTGATGGTAGAAATGGATTCAACACCCTCAAAAACAGTTAAAAAACCCAAAATTCCAGACGATGACAGCTATAATCTAGATTTTTAAAGACTCGATTCTAATTTTATTAAAATCAGGTAGGAAAAATTAGCCTATTCCAACCCAAATCCTATAGTTTTTAGAATATGCAAATAACAATACATATCCTTAAAAAAAATTAACAATTTATAATTTCTTTTGTAAAATATTATAAAAATTTTCAAAAAATAAAGATAAACATCAAATTGAACAATAAAAATATGTAAAATTCTCAAACTAAACTTATATATAATTATAAAAGTGAAGGCTAAACCTTCTATGTTCTGGACCACCTTTCCATTTGAAATTGTTGAAACTGTGGGCACACATATAAAAAGAAAGATATAATTAAATTTATACATATCAGCTCCAAAATAAGCATATAAAAAGTTATACATTTCCTTACTAAGCTGTAAAATACACTTCTTTAACACAATAATTTGAATATCCACATTAATTTGAATATTCAAAAATATTTGAAAATAGTATTAAATACTTTCCAATATCCACATGCACATGTGGACATCATTTCAGCCAAGACACAAAGATTCCTTCTACGACCACACCCATCTTTCATTATTAGTCTGTGCATGTGACTATTAGCAATCCATAAAATCTCCCTGTTTTTCTAATTAATTCATGGTAAATTATCTCAAATTTATATCGTTTTGATGTATAGACTTTTGAAACAGTTTTGATTTTTATTATGCAGTCGCTTATGACAATTTGAGATTATATATACTGCTTTTGATAATGAGTTTCAACCATGTTTTTCTTATCCCACTTATTTGCATAAATTTTTGTATAACCAAATTGGGTAAAAGGTATTATCATGTATTTCATTATTTAAATAATTGAATTGCCTTAAAATGTATACCATAAAGTACAACCATCACTTATAAGATAAGATAATCTTAAATGATAAATTAAGATAAGATAATCGTAAATGATAAATAATAGATTAAAGATAAGAAAAGAAAATATTTGAACATTTTATTATTTAAAATTTTAATATAAAACAATAATTCTTGTATATATATACATATTCATTTTTATTTTATAATACATCAATACTTTAAAAAAATGGAGCAATATTACATAAGAAATCAACATCATCATAATAAAACATTTTAATCACTTATTTTCTTATTAACTTTATAGTACATCAATACATTTCTAAGAAATTTGAGGTGATATGATGAAAACGACACTCTACATGGGACTCAATGGCTTATAGTTGACTTAGAGGAAGATGCATATAAACCACCCAACTTCCATCTCCTACACAACTTGGTAGTGGCATTACATAACCTGCTTCCCCACCCCAAGGAAAATGGTAGCTTCCAAAATAAGGTTTGCCCCATCCAAAATCAAGGTTGGGCAAAGAAAAATGTAAGCCAGAAGAAACCAAAACATTGGGACCATTAGATAATGCAATATCTTGTTTGCAATAAATAGTAGCTAGCCCATGGTGTGGTCGAATCAACTCCACCCAATCGATTAAGCTTTGAAAATGTTCCTCATTTGCAGCACTCTGTATAACATCATGAATTTGTCCAGCACTCCAACTTAGTGGTTGCTTTTTTATATCTTCAGCACGAGCTTTGGCAAAAGGTAGTACTAATACATTGCCGAAGTAATTAAATGGCATTCCCATGTTTTTTAAACGGGTACGACCATCTATTACTACACCAATGCTACAATTCATATCATTGTTGATATCATTACTAAGGATCAATAACTTCCATAGGTAAGCAGAAAAAGCCTCTAATTTGCTATACTGTTTACCATATCCATTTGCACTACTTTGGAGAGCGTGTACATCTTTGGCTTTTAGATAATAAATCCTACTAACTAGAGAAGGAGAAGGATCTTGATTATTTGTTTTTTCTAAATGCGTAGGAAATAGCGGTGTGTACATTCTATCAATTGAAGAACAATAATAAGGAGGTTGTCGAGCATATAACATGGATCTATCAAAACTAGGCCTCAATATTTCTATTGACTCCTTTTTAGTAAGTTGTGCCCAAGATATTAAAAACATGTTGATAGAAAATGCATCAGCGATCCGATGATCAAATGTGGATCCAATAATAACACCTCCGCAACTAAATTTTGTCACATGAAAATACACAAATCAATCAATTTCATTAAAAAAAAATCACATTAAATTAAAAAATAAAACAAATACATTTTTCTCACTGAAGCTACATATTATATTTAAGAAATTCCAAACATATATGTAATCAATGAATGCAAAATAGACAGACGAGAGCTTACTTGAGTAGCAAATACGGAGGTATTAGAAAGCTTAGGAACGAGCTTGCCCTCCACAGTTTGATCAGGATTGTAGAAGTCCAGCTCAGCAAGTCCTATGTTTGCACAAGCCTCAACGAATTCAACACCCTGGTTGTTGCAGAGCAGTTCTGGTTCCCCAGAGGTGTTGGAAACCATTCTGCCAGCAAAAGCATAGTAATAAACCAATGCATCTAATAGTGAACTTTTCAGATTATGGGACGTGGCCTCCTCTGCAAAGGAGGAATATGCTTCTGGTATGGTAACTGGCTTCTTATAACACAAAAAAACGCTAACAGAAACAGGAGGAATCAACATATCCAAGTTGGAGAGAGGAAGGCGATGTTCTTGCAGAGGAAGAGCATTAACTACAACTTCCTTGCTAACTATTTTGACATGGTAATCATCACCATCACCAGAGAGGGAAACCATCTCTAAAAGTAGCGAAAAGGCAAGCTCCAATGCAGGTTTATAGAGCAAATCACACACACACAGTCAAGCTCATTAAAATGCAAGCTTCAATCCTTCAGGGGGAGCTCCGTATTTATAGAGCCGGGCCGATGTTTTGGCTTGCAGGGATACTTCAGGACCGTCATATCTTGATCTGTGGCCTCATTCTCCACCGTTCGTTCTCTGCAAAAATTGTTAAGGCAGAAAACCTGTGGGTTGCACCGATTGATCATGAAATTGATCAATAAATCCTGCAATCTTCACGATTCTTTATCCTAACACTCTTATGCATGCATATATTCTCTACTTCAACTGTTTAAGCAAGAAATTGATGCGTAAAATCAACACTTCACGGAAATACACAAATGTTCATGAAAATGCCGAAGTTGGCTCTACAAGATACACAGTTCAATACAACACATTCATAAAGGCTAACAACCCTACAAACACACGATTAATCCTTCTATTAAGCAACAAAGGAAAATGCACACAGCTTGGATCTCTTTCCTTTCGATTCTTCAAAATATTTACAAACAGGAATCAGACACAGGTCTGTCCTCTCTCTGCAAACTCAAAATTCTAAATGTTGAAGAGAAGAACCACTCCTACATCTCTAAACGGTCTATTTAAACTAAAACTGCTACCCTATCCTGAGTGGTCCTGCAACTGTAATAAACACTACTACAACGCATGATGAAACGTCCTTGTCTGAAACAAACTAACGACTGTTTGATCTCCACACAGGGAGTCATGATCCGTAATGATTCCCTATGCCACTAATCAGACTATGAATCAACACAAAAATGGTTACAAAAGATTCCACAACATGTGACCAACTCATCACATTGTTGGCATGCCACGATGCTCCTGCATCAGGCTTGCAAGGTAGAAAAATTATGAACCCTTGTTCATAAGATCAGATACAGTGAAACCCTTGGCCTCCAACTATGCAGCGCTCATCCAAGTAGAATACTCTATTGTTTGCTTCTTCCACTTGACCAAATACTCCAGATAGTCCTTCTTCCTTGTACTCTTTGATACCCTAGTGTCCAGAACGACCTCAACTTTCAATGGTTGTGTCACAGGCATCTGTGCTACCCATTGTAAGTCTTCAGTAGGATATTCACCTCCTGTAAAGGTTTCAGTGTCACCTGTTACATAAGGATATATATCTGCTACATTAAAGATTGGTGAAATACCCACTCCTGTAGGCGTATCAAACTCATAAGAATTCGCTGAAAACTTCTTGAGTATTCTACAGGGTCCAATTTTCATCATCTTCAGCTTGTTATACTCTCCTTTAGAAAATCTATCTCTCTTCAGATATGCTAAGACCAAATCTCCCACTTCATAGTTCTTTTCCCTCCTTTTGGAATCTGCTCGGGCCTTGTAACTGGTGTTACTCTGTTGTAACATTTCTTTCACTTGCTCCTGCAACTCACTGATTCCTGTTGCAAACTATTCTCCATCAGCACTTCATTTCTCTAATTGATGTAAGTCACGAAGTTCATACAGTCCTCTTGGATGCATTCCATACAGAATTTGAAATGGACTCATTCCTGTACTCATGTTTAGTGAATCATTATATGCAAACTCAACTTGAGCTAATACTCTATCCCACTGCTTAGGACTCTCCCCAACCAAACTCCTCAACATGTTTCGCAGAATCCTACTGACTGCTTTGGTCTGTCCATCAAACTATGGGTGATATGCTGAACTAAAATTCAGTCTGGTACCCAACTTCTTCCACAAGGTTCTCAAAAAATGCCCTGTGAACTTCACATCTATGTCTGATACAATGCTTCTAGGTAAACCATGTAGTTTCACAACTTCATCAAAGAACAAGTTAGCAATGTGTGTGGCATCACTAGTCTTGTAACATGGAATGAAGTGTGCCATTTTAGTGAATCTATCAACAACTACAAAGATACAATCATGTCCCTTCTGAGTTCTTGGTAAACCCAGAATGATATTCATACTCACAGAATCCCAAGGCCTAGTTGGAATAGGAAATGGTGTATACAATCTTGTGTTCTGCCTTCTCCCCTTAGCATGCTGGCATACTCTGCATCTACTTACAAAATTTTCAACTTCAGACCTCATCCTTGGCCAAAAATAGAAATGACCCAACTGTCCAAAGGTTTTGTCACTTCCAAAGTGACCTGCCATACCTCCATTATGTTTCTCTTGTATCAAATTCTCCCTCATATAACACTTTGGTATACACGACTTATTGTTTTTAAAGAGTAAACCTTCTTGTAGTGTATAATCCATCCATGGCTCTCTGTCCACCTCCACTGGATTCTTTCAAGCCCAAGCTTCCTAGAAATCAATGTCAGCTTCATACAAATCTCTCAAATCCCAAGACTTGGATCTGATTTTCTTGCATAATCAACAGTCTTACTCAAGGCATCAGCAACTATGTTTGACTGTCCACTTATGTGTTTCAACATAAAGGTAAAGCTTTGTAAGAACTCAACTCACTTGACATGTTTCAAATTCAACATAGGTGGTTGCACTATGTACTGTAATGCATGGTTATCTGAATATAACTCAAATTCTCTAGGCATCAAGTAATGCCTCCAATGCTTCATTGCTTGAACAATAGCATAAAACCCCTTGTCATAAGACGAATACTTCTTATTTGCATCATTCAGCTTCTCACTGAAATACGCTATAGGCTTGTCCTCCCGACTAAGGAAAACTCTGATTGCTACTCCATTAGCATCACACTTGACTTGGAAAGGGTGGTTGAAGTCTAGTAACTTCAATATTGGTTGTTCAGTGATCTTCTTCTTCAAGAACTGAAAGCTCCTTTCAGCCTCTATTGTTCATCGAAATGGTTGTTTATCCTTCTTAATTGTTTCAACAATAGATGCACACATACCACTGAAATCCTTTATAAATTTCCTATAGAATCTTGCCAACCCATGAAAGCTCCCTACCTCAAATATGCTCCTAGGTGAAGGCCAATCAATGATTGCTTGCACCTTTTCTAGATCCATCTTCAACCCATCACTTGAGATAAAAAAACCCAAATATGCTAGCTCTGTCTTCATGAAGGTACACTTCTTCAAATTTACCAACATATTTTCCTATTGCAGCTTCTCCAAAACATATCTTAAATGCTTCATACTCTCTTCTTCTGTTTGGCTGAAAACCAAAATGTCATCAAACTTACCTATCACAAACTATCACAAACTTACCTATGAAATCTCTCAAGACTTCATTCATCAACCTCATAAAGGTACTTGGTGCATTGGACGATCCAAATGGCATGACCAACCACTCATACAACCCATCATTTGTCTTGAAGGTTGTCTTCCACTCATCTCCCTCTCTGATCGTTATCTGATGATATCCACTCTACAAATACAATTTTGAAAAGCATGTTGCCCCACTCAAGAAATCCATCATATCATCCATCCTCGATAATGGAAATCTATATCTAATGATGATATTGTTAATCTCTCTGGAGTCAGTACACCTCTTCCACTCACCATCCTTCTTTGGTGTTAGTACTACTGGTACCGCACATGGACTCGGACTCTTCTAAACCAATACTTTGTCCAACAATCCTTGGACCTCCTTCCTCAATTATTCATTCTCTTGATGTGTCGACCTGTATCATGCCTTGTTTGGTAAACTGGCTCCTGGAATAAAATCAATCTGATGACTTATATCCCTCCTTGGTGGTAGTTCATTGGGTAAACCATCCACCACAATGTCACTACACTCACTCAACATCTTCTGAATCTCCTCAGGTAGATCTGTCACATTAGTATTCACTGTCACTACTCTTGGTTTGCACACCACAACATAGTTCAACTCTGCTTCCTCAACCTGATGCAAATACTATTTTCCTGAAAACATCAAAACCTTAGGTTCTGATTTTCCTGCTATACTACCTACTTGTAGAGGGTGAAGTACATGGTTTATCCCATTATGCTTGAAACTATAATAGTTACTCATACCATCATGAGTTACTTTCTTGTCAAATTTCCATGGTCTTCCTAACAGTATATGACAAACATCCATTGGCATAACATCACACAGAATCTTGTCCTTATATGGACCTATTTGAAAATCAACTTCACACTGCTCACTCACCAGGATTTGATGTGTTTTGTGTAACCAAGATACTTTGTATGGGATTGTATGCTTGGTCTTATTTAGCCTCAACTTTTCCACCATATTTGTGGAAACAAGATTGTCAGTACTCTCACTGTCAATCACCATCTTACAACACTTCCCTTGGACTTTACATGTAGTCCTGAACAGCGACTTCCTTTGAGCAGGCTTTGTTGGCTCCTTCTCAGTTTTCAACAAGACCTTGTTCATCATCAAAGATTCTCCTATCTTTGGCAAGACTTCATCTACCATCAACTGTTATTGCTGCTGCTCATTCTGAGCTACATAGGCTCCTCTCTTCCCTACATCTTCTTTTCCTAGACACTCAAATGACTTATGCCCCAACTGGTTGCATTTGTAGCAACTAATAATAGCTTCTCCACCTCGTCCTCTACCTCTACCTCCTTGGTAAGGTCCTCTTCTGCTAGAATCTCCTCCTTTGCCATGCTACTCTCGCTGGCTAGAGTTATTGGACTCTCCTCTTTGTGGTCCAAATCTTCCTCTTCTAGTCACTTGCCCTTTTCCTTTGGCTGAGCCATGACCTCTATTGAAGCTTTGCTTCCTGGTTATCTTTTCTTCTGCCCTTAAGGCACATTGATACACCTCCTCCATTGTTCTAGGTGAAATCATGCTGATCTCTTATTGGATATTCATCCTTAGATCATTCACATATCTAGCAGCCTTTTCTGTTGATTCTTCTTCATATCCAGCCCTTAGGTTTACTTTGTAGAACTCCTCAGTGTATTCTCTCACTGTTAACAATCTCTGCCTAAGTTTATGTACTTGTCTATACAGAATTAATTGGTAATATTTGGGAAAGAACTTAGCCCTCATCTTTTCTACCATTCTATCCCAGCTTTTTATCAAGGGTTTATTCTTCCTCCATCCTACTTGCACACTATCCCATCATAAGGACGCATGCCCTTTCAACCTCTGCATAACCAATCTGAATCTCTTATCTTCTTCTACCTCATCATACTCAAACTACTTATCTAGCTCACTGATCCAGTCAATTAGATGCTCTGCAACGAGACTCCCATCATATGTAGGCAACTCCGGTCTCGGCCTTGAAGTCGCTCCTAGAATAGATCTGAAATATCTTAACTCTGGTGTTTCCTGCATAGGTACAACTTCTTCTCTTTGCTCTTCATCCTCAGGTTCACTTATATCCCCTACCTCTGGGTCTCTTCGTCTTTTTATTTCCATGGCTTCTAGACGTGCCCTTAACTCCCTCATTTCTTCTAGAACTTCTGTGTTCCCTCCTGGTTGACCTATGTCACAACCTCTTGCTCTCCTAATGCGTGCAACCGTCTTCCCACTCTAAGCCTTTGCAATAACAACTCTCTTTCACACTGCTACAACTTACCTCACCAAGCCTCTTCTCGGCCCTTGGTCTTTTGGCAATGCTAGTCCTCTATCTAGAACCTCCTGAGCACTCTTCTTTGCTCTTTCCAGGATTCTACTGCTACGCTTCTCTCTCACACGAGCTTAACATTACTCCCTCAAAATTCTACCCACAACCTCAGCTATGGAATTCCTCAACAGGAAATCTCAACTTCCTCACTCTGATACCAAAATTGATGCAGGTCGGTCGATCTCAACCAACTCTAACTGTAACTTCCAGGATCTAATGGCTCCTACACTTAGCAGGACTTCCAAATCTAGCCCAATGGCCAAATTCTGCTCTAAAACTTCCTTCCCGCAAATTAACCTCCTCAACTCTCTTTGCGTAAGCAGGATGCAGGATATCGATGGTTCAAATTGCTCTCTGCAATTCCGTTTCCGCAAAAGAGTTTCTGCATGCAGGATCTCAAAACCCCAAATATGCACCTCGCAACTTCCTTTTCCACAACGGCTTCCCCAAAATTGGATTGCAGGATGTAGGATGCGGGATGCCAACTTTCCAAAGTTGCTTCCCCGCAATTACTTCTCCGCAAATCTTCCTCCACAACTTTCTCAGCCATCTGATCCTTGCGGCCTTCTCCATGACCGTCGATCCACTTTTGATGTGGACTTCTCAGAATTCTACGAATGTATTAACTTCCTTGCAAATGTTGTTGTGGGATACTTCCACCGTTCGTTCTCTTCCAAAACTTGTTAAGGCAAAAAACCTTCAAAGGGAAGTTTTTATGCATGCACCAGCACCATCGTGCTCTCCTTTGCCATGACCAGTTTCAAAGTAGTTCCATATATGTGGCACCTTGTATTTTATGTGCAACCAACACAACCATTGAAATACACGTGCATTCTTGAACTGTCTAGCACAACCATCTGATGAAATAAAATGACAATAAAATGGTATATCCATAGCTATCACATGATCATAGAATAATTTAAAGAAATGCTACACGTAATGGATGTCATGGGTCCGATTGTCACTTATGTATAAGTGACTTTCTTTACGTATCACACATTTCTCTTCATTGCTATCTAACCCATGTCGGTACGTGATATGGACCATTATGCTCACCTAATCTGAGTGATAGTATTGACTTTGTATTTTATTTTGTGGTTGTAGGGTGTAATTTTCCACAAAGTTAACCACTGATAGTATTGTTCCAAGAGGGAAGGTGTCCCGACATATTCTGAATTGCTCATATTTCCATCGTGCCATATCGACATGTTCAATGTACTGTTGGATCTTTCCACGAAACTCTGAAATAAAATCACATACTTGCACCTAGTGTAAAAAAATGAACAGTGTTATAAAACAACATAAAAAGATGTACATGAATTCACCAACTTAATGTACATGAAGTCACTTGTGAAGTCACTAATTTAATCTTCTTGCTTTCTTTCGCATAATGTAACTGATCTATGTCTCATAGTGATAGTTCTGCTTCTCGACAATTGCATTCTCGAATGCTTGATCTTCACTCTCACGGATGCAATCATACCATAATGATAGCCCACCACAATTGTTGCAAGAACCCTCTACAC
>LPNX010550637.1:52443-78370 GCA_001517045.1 Pseudotsuga menziesii | reverse complement strand
TGTGTTGGCTTGGTTGTGTTTTGTATATCCTTGGCTATGTGTAAGCCTGCTTGTTCCCTTATTCCTTGGAGAATCATGCCTAGCTCGGGGGTGGCAGCGTTGCTGAGAGATTAAGAGCACGCTGGCCTATGGTTGGGTGGAACGTTGCAGCGACGTAGCTGGTTGCAGAACGACTTCTTCATAAGATAAGTGATCTTGTGCATTTTACTTCTGCAACCATGTTGACTGTTAATGATATGAAATGAACATGTTGAATGATTGCCTGTGTGAGTGCATGATTAATTCCGCTGTGCAAGATACATGATTGTAGCTGTGTATGTTGAATAATTGCACGCGTGCATGATAAATATTCATGTGTGTATATTCTAGTTTAAAGTTCTTGTTTAAGCATCGTGTTTCAGCAATTTTGTGCATGTACATGTTCATGGGTTCTTAGCCCGCATGGTTAACGCCATGGTGATCGCGCCCTCCTAGCCGGTCGGAGGCATGGGGACGTGACAACATGGTTGTTGGCACTTAATGAAGATCATTGAGTTGAGAGATCAACTTGACACTTACATGGTCGTTGGTACTTAATGAAGATCATTGAGTTGAGAGATCAACTTGTTGTTGTCTTGATGAATATGGAGAATGAGGAGTTGGTGGCAGTAAATGGGTTATCTTCACCTTGGGAACGTGGTTTATGTGGTTCTATAGTATCCATTTCCATGTTTAACCTTCAAATGCATTTTCCATTGCCTCCTAAGGAAGAAAAATCCTAGTTTTCTTGTTTGTACAAAAAACCATTTTAGGGTAGAGAAACTAGTGAAAGATAGACACTCCTAGTGCTTCCTAATGCTACTTTGTGTGGATGAGTCCAACAAAGCTTATGCCTCATCTATTTGGCTTCTTTGCATTTTAATGCTACTTTGTGTGGATGAGTCCAACAAAGCTTATACCTCATCTATTTGGCTTGTTTGCATTTTATCATGAGTTGCAAGTCACAACCTAGAGTCATATGAAGACAAAGGCAACACTAGTTTTAAGGGAAGGAGGAAGTTTAGAGACTTAAAAGTCGTGCAATTTGGTTAACAAGGAAGGATGAGAACACAAAAAATTTCCACGTTGTGACAAAAGGACATAGGATTAGAAATACAATTTGGGGAATGTCAAGGGAGGATGGTCAATAGATTGATACTTTTGAAGGCATGGCAAATATGGGGAAGTCTCACTTCTCCAACTTATTTAAGTTCAATTTTGGAAATACTCATAATTTCTCAGGTTTTTCCAAGTTTTTTCAACGAGGAGGATAATCATGAACTTATGGAAGCAGTATCCAAAAATGAATTACAAGAATTTCTCCACAACTTTCAAAAAGATAAAAGTCCAAGGCTAGATGGGTGGTTGATTGAATTCTTTATGGAATATTTTGATGTCTTAGGAGCATACCTCCTAAGTATAGTGGAAGAATCCAAAAGATCAGGTCATGTCATGGAGTCTTTCAACTCTACTTTCATTGCACTCATCCCAAAGGTAGAAAATCCCACCTCCTTTGATGACTTTGGGTCAATATCACTAGCTAATGGAATTTACAAAACCATAGCAAAGATAATAGGCTGAAGAATCGAGGCCATCTTATCAAAACGCATCTATGAAGAACAATTTGGCTTCATGGAAGGAAGACAAATCCATGAGGCTATTGGGGTAGCTCGGGAGGTTCTACATAGCACGAAAGGAAGAAAATACAAGGGAGTGGTTATTAAGTTAGATCTGTCAAAAGCATATGACAGGGTCAATTAGCTATATATTTGGCTACTTATAACTCAATAGGTATTTGATGTCCCTTTTATCTATTGGATCATGAGTTCTGTCACCATAGTTACATTCATAGTTCTAATAAATGGCTTAGATTCCTCTTTCTTCAGTGCCAAAAGAGGATTAAGATAGAGATTCAGTATGTCACCCCTACTCTTTCTCCTTGTTGCAGAAGGGCTGAGCATATTATTGAAAGAGGCAAAGGTTGTAGGATCCATTAAATGTATTAAAATCTCAAACCTTTTATCTATAACACATCTACTATTTGTAGATGATATTCTATTATTTTGTGATGGTTCAAGAAGGGATGCAAAATCTCTTGCAAGAATACTGGAATTGTTATGTACAACTATAGGGATGAAGACAAACATTCAAAAATCAAACTTGTCATGCATTAATATGGAAGAAGAAGAGGAACATGGCTCCAATGAGTTGTTTTCTTTTACAACCATCAATTTGGAAGAAGGAATAAAATACTTGTGTTTCCATATGAAACCAAACAATTATCAGAAAAAGGATTGGTTGTGGCTTATCTCCAAGTTGGAAAAAAGATTACATGTGTGGTCCTTTAGATGGATTTCAAGAGCAGGTAGGCTAGTTCTTATCAAGTCAGTGTTAGAAGCCATTTCAGTTTACTAGATGGACTTAGCATGGATCCCAAAAGGCATTTTAGAGCAGGCTAGAAGATTGTGCTTGAGATTTCTTTGGAGTGGCAACAATGGCCAAAAGGTTATTCCATGGGTAAAACGGGAAAGAATCACAGTCCCAAAAGCTATGGGAAGGAGGGGATTGAAAAAACATCTTGATATTTTCCAAAGCCCTAGCTACAAAATATTGTTGGAGACTAATCTCTACCGGCAGCTTGTGGACTCAGACTGTTGAGCATAAATATATATATCTGGGCACCATTTTGGATTAGGTGAGATCCCCAAACAAAAACATGAATATTGTTTCCATTATATGGAACACATTGCTACAATCATTTGACTTAATTGAGAAGGAGATGGCATGGAGAGTCAGAAAATGAAAGAAAATAAGAATTTGTTTAGACCCATGGATGAGATGTGGAGGCTGACATCTTTTCTCGACTCAAATTGTGGAAAACCTACACAACATGGGGCTATTCACACTAAACCAAGTGACAAATCCCAATACAACAAATCTATGGAGGCAGGGTTGGATTTCAGCGAGAGCACTGGGATTCATAGATGAAGAATCAAACCAATGGAACTAATTTATAGTTGCATGTATAGATGGTTATGTTAGGATTAGGGAGGAGTAAGATGAGCTCATATGGGATTTGGCTCCCTCAAGAAGATATACTCCAAAGGAGGGATACATTCAACTTAATGCATAGTTTCAAAATGGGGAAGCTCAATGGTGGTGGAAAAAGGTTTGGAATTTTAATTATCCATCGAAATCTCGGTTGCTGATGTGGTGCGCCATAGCAAACAAGATCCCAACATGGGACAATCTCCAAAGGTAGTGTTTTGAAGGTCCAAAATGGTGCACATTATGTAAATCGACGGAGTAATCGATGGCACATCTATTTGTTTCCTGACCCTTTACACGGCTAGTTTGGTGAAAGTGTTCAAAAGGGATAAACATGGATCTAATATGGAATGTAAATTCCATGGAACAAGCCCTCCAATAGTGGATGTCAAGCTCTCTCTTCCAGGATTACAGATCTCTTCCATTTATCATAAACTAGGGCACGTGGATAGCTATGAACAACCAAATATTCTCTGAAAAAAGACACAGTTCCAGAACTAGTAGCTATAAACAACCTAAATATATTAACCTTCTTTTCATAAGAAAAGCATGGGCCTGCAATTAGAAGGGTTAGACTGGAAGAAATTAGAAAACAATGGCATGGACCTATTTTGATGGTGTGTCACAACAAGATGGCACCTTGTGCGAGGGGGGTGAGGGTGGGGGGTAGTTATATTCTTACCAAACCAACAGTTTTTCAAAATTTCCCTAGGCTTCAAAGAAGGAACCAACAACTATGCAAAATTATATGCTTTGAAAATATTGTTATTGTTCGCGCTAGAAAAAAAATGTAGAAATCTTCAAGTGTTTGGAGATTTGATGCTTGTTAAAAATTGGTTAAAAAAAGCTCAATGATGCACAAATATACGTCTTGTTCCTCTGCTGAATGAAATTCATGAAATTACTAAAAATTTTAATTCTCTTCCTTGTAATCATGTTTACAGGGAGCAAAACAAGGAGTTAAATGCCTCATATAAAGAAGGTAATCAACTGGGTAAAGGACAATTTAAAATAATGGAACAACAACAAGACCAATCTTTCCAATACTACCACTGGACATTGATAGAAGCAGAGGAAGAAACTACAAATCCACAACAAAATGAAGGCATTTAAATTATTTTTGGACAACTTTTACATTGTTAAGTGAAGGATTTTGTGAGCATACAAAGACCTACTGGGTCGTGGTCCTAATTTTATCTTATGTTCACTATCACAACCATTTTTGCTCAAGATATGTGGATATGTTGAAAGTGGTCATGAATTACAGGTGTTTTTTCTATTGAAAAACAAAGTATGAGGACTGCTTTTCTATATACAAACTTGCTCTACAAGGCATATATGTATTTCTTTGTTTTTTTGGACATATATGGAAATGTATGTTAGACATACATCTACAAAAGTAATTTTATGCTACTATTAAAATTGAGATTTTTAATGAGGACAAAAATAATAAGTTAGAAAATCACATAAGAAGGAGACATACTCAGTGATTATGTTAAAAGTAGTATCAATCAACCTTGTTTCCTAGCTTCAAAAAATTCGAAAGTTGAAAATCCCCATATATATGGTAAGTATATTTATCCAGGGACATAAAAGATCAACTTTGTGTCGAATTACAAAGGAGAGAGTTACCATTCAAAGAGGATCCTAGTATTCAAAGACGAGGTAGATGACTAATTGAAGGAAAAATAAAATAAAATCAAATTGGTTAATAATCAAATGGTAAACCATCATCACCTAGACATATAGAAAAGTACAATTTTGAATATCATGGAACATTTATCAATGTTAAAAAAAACATCCACATTTTTATGGCATTTAGCATGGAAAATGAAACTTAATTATGATAACATCTATAAGAGACCCATCCAAGTATATAAGTGTTTAAATGAGTCAAAATCCTTGGTATACTCATTCATCAAATACCCTTATTTCCAACCAATATGGCAATGGACACAATGAGGAATGATAAGTAATATTCCTTTATCAAGAGATATAACAATGTTCCCATGTGATTAACCAAATCACAACTTTAAAATCCAAGGTGAGGATTGGGATATTGGGAATTGTATCTTGTATGGTGCCTTGGAATATATGGCTAGAGTGCAACCTATACACAATTGTAGCATCACAAATTTGCATAATTATAGTTCTCACAGCTTTGAATCATTTATTTTTCTTAGTGTGTCATGTTTAGGCCTCATTGTTACATCATTGGTGTGGTGTTTTGGCATTATATCACTTTTAAAAAACATGTTTGTTTCTTTGCATTGTATTTCCATTGTGATGTGCATCGATCTTGCATTTAATGTGCTTCAATATTATAAACACTACACTAAGAGTGTGTTATAAGTGTCAAGGTAGCATCGTTAAACCAATGTTTCAATAATCATGTAAGATTTGAATGTACCATGAAAAGCAATGATGTAATAAAGCTAGTAAATGAGCTAAACTATTTCAACATGCCAAAGCATTTTTCATTTTTCACATTCTAATTTGGCCAACTTGCAATGAAATTCACATTCTTTCTCTCCCTTCATTCTACCTAGTGAGATGTTGTACTAGAACATTTTCCTTTTGGTTCTACCCCCTCTTTTCCCTAGGTAACCCACCTCCTTTTCTCTTGGTCACCTTCACCAGCAAAATATCCCAGGGCTATTCTCAAGGCTTGATGCACAAACTATGCATGAGTATCCTTAAGTGAAATTTCTATACTACCATAATTGTTGGTGGGGTCACCTTCACTAAAATATCTCTGCACATCCACCTCTTGGAGTCCTTTTCCACATGCCTTATTCTCTAGCATTTTCTTCCCACGAATGCAACCTTCATGGTTGCAATTTTCATTTCCATAGGAGTTTTTTAAACTCATCCATCCTTTTATGCATTAATCATCATTATGCTTGCGTGGACAACTTCCACCTCAACACTCTCTTTTACCTTCATGATATTTTCTTCCTTATATGCAAAAATGCACACTTTGTATGTACTTATAGTCAAAACATTTCCAAAGTTTCCCTTAGGTACCTACTCTCACATCACCTCACAAACACAACTTCTCCATATGTCCCTTTCACCTTCTCTTTAAACTTATGGTGCTTCTCTTCTCTATCTATGACACAAACTTCTTTTGTTGTGTATAGCGTAGCACACTCTGTCATATGGGAATCTCGAGTTCCCATAGGTATCTCATCTGGCGGTACTTCCTCTTTTGTTCCATGTTCTTGTAAATCTTCATGTATGCTCCTCCTCCACCGCCTCTATTGTCCTGCTTGGTTGTAATTCCAAACTCCCACATGGTAACTTTGCCTCAATGATGATATTTTCATCAATATTAATTAATGTGATCATCAACTAGTTTCTCTCATCGTTATGCTTAGGATCTATATTGGCCTGCTCTCTTATAAACATCTTTCCTTCACTACTTGTCACCTTCATATTCATTATCTTTGTTGTCTTATGTGCAACTTCTTCTAAGTGTCTAGTATAAGTTGTTATGACTCATTAAGTAACACCTCCGAATGATTTTCACTTTCATCAACCATCTTCTTTGCCTTTCTTGTATGTTGTGTTCTTTACAAAAACCCAAATGCCCATATAGAGTTTGCACCTCCTCTCTAACCCCATACTCATCTCTTTGAGATGTGATCACACTTCTTCTACCCCATGTGCTTCCACACATAAAGACAATCTTTGCGTCCAGAGACCCTTTACAACCTAGTATGGGGGAGATCTTGTAACATTATGTAAAGTTACTCATGTAAATGTCCGCCATAAAATATAAAAAAAATAATTATCCTCCAAAATAAATGTAGGCCACACAAAAACCTAATATGGGGTAGATGTTGTAATGTTCCTACTTAACAACAAAGTAAAAAATAAAAAAATTTAATTATATGGTTTTAAAACCATGTGCAAGGCCTCCTAAACAACCCATGATTTTATTGTACATGGTTTATGTGGGCCTTGCAAATGGTTTTAAAACCATGTGGAGGACCTCCTAAACAACCCATGGTTTTATTATACATGGTTTAGGAGGCGGTTGCAAATGGTTTTAAGACCTTGTGCAAGGCCTCCTAAACAACTCATGGTTTTAGGAGGGCCTTGCACATGGTTTTAAAACCATGTATGGGTGAGATGTTGTAATGTTCTTTCCTAACAAAATAAAAAATAATACAAAATATTATATGTTTGCCATAAATAGTATTAAAAATTAATAATAATAAAAATATTATGAGTATGCCATAAATAGTATTAAATATTAATAATAAAAATATTATATGTCGACCTTAAATAAAAAAATGTGAGCTGATAGTTGAGTGCAATACTTAAGAAGAGGTTTGCACCTCCAATGATTTCATCCCTCTCTACCCTTATAGAGCATAGGATTTGTTCTTACAAACTTGAATAGTTCTACTCATTTTTCTTTCTAAAACGCAAGAACTATACCAACACTTGTTTAACTAAAATGATCTTTAACAATTAAAAAATATATATTTACATTTCAACTCTCTTTTTATTCCCACCCCTCTTTCAATACGTGCTCTAAAACTTCATGAACAACATCTACCCAACCTAACCTATTGTGGAGTTGGTCTTGCTCTACCAAAAAAACAATACAATTGGAATTGTTTTTAGTTATGAAGTCTAACTCTTGATGTTTTCAAGGTTGTATTGAAAAGTGCAATGTTCAGCAGATAATTGCACCGAAAACAAACCTCTATCAAAAACACTGAAAACAATGCAAGAACACTAAACACAATGAAAAACAATAAAAACAATGCAATATAAGAAATTATTGAAAACAATGCAAGAACACTAAACACAATGCAAAAACACTAAAAACAATGCAATATAAGAAATTATTGAACAACAAATTGTAATTGACATGTAAATCATTCGTTTTTTCATTATAACCAACAGAGAATCACTTTGTATAAACATTGTGGATTTCCTTGAATACATCCATTATTGTCTAATAACATGGCAATATAACATTAATTTTTTCAATGTATAACAAATTGTAATTATGGAAAAACAAAAAACAAAAAAACAAAATTGGTGTATGGGGTGGTAATGAGAAAATATTTCTATGTTCAAAAGATGGAACATATAGTAGTTTGATACGGGAAGATTACTATTGGATTATACCATTTAAAATTTAATAATCCAATAAATAAAAAATTACTTCCCAACTACTTGTGCAAATCACTTGCCCCATTTTTAAACAAAGTTTAATTGATGGTGGTTTGTGAGAAACCATGGGCTGCCTTGGGTGTTGAAATACATATAAATATTTGATTATACCATTAGTTTTATTGATGATGGTTTGCCGGAAAACCATGGGCTGCCTTGGATGTTGAAAATACATAAATATTTGATTGTGCCATTAATTCAATTGATGGTAATTTGACATAAACCATGGGCTATCTTGGATGTTGAAAATATATAAATATTTGATTATACCATTAATTTAATTGATGATAGTTTGAGAGTGGTGGACAAGACAAATGTAAAATTGAATTGCATTTTAATGTTCATGATATAGCCCCACTACAAAAATCTCTTCATACAAAAATGTAATCGATATATATGAGAGGTTTCTTTTGATTAGCAAGAATCTATATTTATGAAGCGAAAAATATAGTTTCAATAACAATTTATTTTAAATAAAATGATTCTCGAGAGTACTCTTCACGTCTCGCCCATACAGAAATGGGATTTTAATGAAAAAAATATTTTAGCTGAGAAAAAACAGTGAACTGATGCACGATTCAGGCAGCTGAACGACGTTCATCGGTTCACTTTCAGGCCTTCTGTATTTTCAAGAAAGCTGTGTGGAGTGCCCTGCGGTTGGGATCCGTCACAACGTGCAAACTGTCCAGACGATTGAAAGCCAAGAAGCAGCTGGTGGAAGCCGAACCAGAACTGAAAAAGGCAGCAACACAGGTGCAATTCGAGACACAGAGATCCTTACAAGAAGAAGAACTGGACGTTTTATGGTCGAAGTAGTACTTGGTCGGATAATAATCCACGCCTGTCACTTCCACCATTTCTTGCTTCCCTTTGCAATTCAAGCTCAGAGGAATCCGAGGCGAACAACCCCGGTCGGGCCGAAAGGGCTCATTCATTTTAAAAACGTCGGGCGCCGGGCAACTGCACTGACCATTTGAGCAAACGCTGTAAGGCCCGCACACAGAAGGCAGGCTGCAGTTGAAACACGAAGGGAAAAGCTCGTAATCCACAGTCCAAACCAGAGGATCGCCTCCAATAATTCCTCTCATTGGCAAAGCCACATACGCTCTCAGGTTCCCGTCGGAGTCCAATCTCACAAACCGCAGGGATTGATCCTCTGACCTGAGTGTCGCGAAAGGCAAAGTATCAGACAGAGAAGTGGGCGAACACGAATTCGAACTCGAAGAATTCTTATTTACAGAGCTGCTTGCTGTCGATGCGCTTCCAATGTTGCCTAGAGCAAACAGATTTGATGTATACACAACTTGCGCAATCAGAGTTCCAGAATTCATGCAGGGATTCTTTACAAATTCATAGCTGAGACCCGGGAAAGCCCAGACCCAATAAGGTAAATTATCGTTATAAAGCACTATGCCCCCTTTCTCTGCAACCAGGGAAAAACGCCCTTCGGAAGGATTGCTGGGCGAGGCATTGCTCGCGAGCTTCTGCCCGCTTCGAAGAATTTGCCCGATCGTCAGCGTATTGGTGGGATGCTGCCAACTGAACCAGACAGTGTAAGTAGCCAGATTTTGGGCATTCACATTCGTGGTATTATAGAGATTCCAGTTTCCATTCTCCTCTAATTCCATGGATTCCACCGATGAACTGCCGGATGACCAAACTTGGGTGCCATCGGAGTCGAGGAGGACCAAAACTCCGGTTCTGCCATTGCGCATGAGCTTGGCTTTCTCTCCGACGGGTCTGTTTCGATTAGCGCTCCAGATCTCGGTGCCCTTGGGAGAAGAGGAAAATGGGCTAAAGACGATTGATAGAGTGAATTTGCCAGAGTTGTTGTGATCCAGAAATCCTAGGGCAAAATTTCCTCCGGCTATGGTCTTGCCCTGGCTGTCCAGGGCTACTCTGAAGGTTCCTTCCATGGCTTCCCGTTGCTGTAAGGCCGGCGTGTTGGAAAGAACATAGCCCTTTGGCCATAAAAATGGCGCTGCGTTCGATCCCTGTGGACGAACAATAAGAACTACTGCAGCAGCTGCCATTAACATCAACTTGATCATAAACTCCGCCATTGATAAAGGGAAATAGAAATTGAAACTGAAATGATAAGAGTAAGAAAGATTGTGGGTGTGGATGAAAAGGGCTAATAGTTCATGAATTTATAGATGCAAGAACTCCATTACAGTGTGCGTGTTGATCCAGATATTGACAGTAATTCACGCGGCGAATTGTCTGGATCCCAACCACATAGAATTGAGGGGACAGCGCGGTGGTGATAGCTGGATCCAGTGGAATGAATGGAATATAAAATGTGTGACCGTGCCACAGTTTTTGACAAGGAGACAACCGACTCAGGTCCCGAATGAAAGGATATAATTGTTTATTTTTCAATTTGAAGAAACCTCTGTTTCTTGTGAGTGCTCCCGGCGTCATTCCCCAGTGGCGGGCAGTGATGGAGTCCAGAGTCAGCGTAGTGAATAGTCCATTAAGGCATTCTTAAAGATGGAAGTAACGTGACGGCATCTCGTCAAGCCGTTATGTATTTAGTGCGTTTGGATATTGCTCTGCACTTTCGTTGTAGAGCAAGTTTTTAGTGCGTTTTAGTCATGAGGTGAGGTGTAGATTAATTGGCTTTTGTGGGGTTTGGTTTTTGGAGGTTTCATGTCCAAACTTCATGGTGAGGGGTTGAGTATGTGAGCCACTAATGGGCCTCTAGCTGACTTGTACACAGATTGTTTCTGTGTACAAGGTGCATAGTTCCTGGTTGGAAGAAAAAAAGATTTTAGTGCCTTTGGATATTGTTCTTCACTTTCCTTTTTTAGTGCGTTTGGATATTGCTCTTCACTTTCTTTGTAAAGCAAGTTTTTAGTGCGTTTGGATATTGCTCTGCACTTTCCTTATAGAGCAAGTTTTTTGTGATGGTGCCACACACAAGGATCAAATTTGAAGGGTAGGGTCCTATTTCACTTTGAAGGCCTATGATACAGGGTAGGTGACCCGTGTGATAGGTGGTCCACCTCGGTGGGCTCCGAGAATCCTTGTAGAGCAAGTTTTTTGTGATGGTGCCACACACAAGGATCAAATTTGAAGGGTAGGGTCCTATTTCGCTTTGAAGGGCTATGATACAGGGTAGGTGACCCGTGTGATAGGTGGTCCACCTCGGTGGGCTCCAGGAAGTCTCAGCCCCTATTAAGTCACAAGTTCCCTTGTTTTAAAAAAACTATTTCTTTCATTTGAAAATGTAATAATACATCAAAACAATATAATCAATTTTTTCAATTTAGTGAAAAAAATTGTATTGGTTTAATCTATGGTTTTTAATAAACAATGTTTAACCAAAAAATCTATATAGGGGAAACTTTAGAAACATAAAAAAATACCTTGCAATATAAAGAAATGAATTAAAAAACATTTATAACCAATCGAGACTTAGTGGACAAGTAATAAAATTTCTAACAAGAAAATTCAAGGTTGGATAAAAATGAAATATAGTCTATACAATGTCCAATAAACATAGAGATCCACAAATACAAAAAAATGAGTCAATCTAAAAAATATATTCATGAATACTAAAACTATTATTTTGAATCACTTCAATAACAAACTTCACTCCTTTCCAAGAAGCAAATAACTACTAATAAAATAACACAAAAAAATATTCTCTTAATGCACGTACCTAAAAAATTTATTCATCCATAGGAACAACCAAACCATTATTGAGCTCCATTGAGAGGAGTCCCTTCATATATATTTCCGGTTGCTTAGCTCCGTGAACCAAAGGAGAGACATATCCCCCTAGAGGAAATAATCATTTTTTTTCTCTAGTGGAGATGTACACTTACGCAGGTTGCTAGTGTTGTTAGGGGCGACGTGTCCTTCCTCTTCTCAAGCAAATCCTCTAGAGTCTAAAGAGGGTATGATATACCTCATGAATGAATGGGGAAAGAAAGGGTGGAAGTCAATGGCGATAATGGAAACAACTTGAACAAGGGTTGAACTCAATAATGTAAGCAACTTGAGCAAGGGTGAAGAGTTAATCCAATTCGAACTTGTGATTTCAATAGGAACGGTTTAAGGTACCTCTTCCCCTTGAATCCTAATTTGCAGACCAAATGACAACCTTAGTCGATCATCATTCTTGCAAACATTGATAGTGATATCCAATCATAAGACAAGTTTTCCTCCTATGATTTTTGGGGGCCTTAGAGTAGTACATTTATCAGTATGTAAATACCAATGGAGCCATTCAAGATAGATGGATGAACTCTTTTGGTCAAGTCTCCATATCAACCATTCACAAACCCAACGAAAGAGGAAGTGACCCACCATCTCTCTTACCAACATGAATATCCATGTCTCACTTCTCAATGATGAAGTAAATATTGATACAAAATTGATCAAGGAACTTGCTCTAACATGAGCCTTGATAATTATGTTCATTCACATACTTGACTAGCTAACTCTAGCGAGTCTTGGTTGAAGCCTAGAGCTACTTGTTCCCTGGCATGAGCTCCCTCCCACTATCTAGCTACCATAACTCTAGCATGTATTAAAACACAAAATGAGGTAGAAATATGAAATTGAAATAGGCTCAAGAATCAATGGTGATAGTGGAAGTAGGCACAATGTAAGTAGGGCCGACGAGTTTGTAAATTAGAATAACAGTAAACAAAATTTTAGAGTTCTAAATCCAAAATCCAATAAGGTATTACAAACTTCATTTTTTGGAAGTGTAGAATAATATGTTTTCTAAGGAGCTTGAGCTTTGGTGTTGCTTAAAAGCTAAGGTTATAATGCCCATCAATATTGTGTAGTTGGTTGAACAAAACATGAAAACAACCAAAGCTAAAGGAATCATCCTCGATTTTGTGAGGGACAATGCGATCAAGATTACATCATGGAGAAGAGTTAGGCTAAGAATATGTACAATGCCTCGATCACTTTATATTAGCGAGAGTATTTTTGTGAGATGCTTCTAAAGAGAAAGCTTTTGGACACATGCATGAGCAACACTTACATGGTCGTTGGTACTTAATGAAGATCATTGAGTTGAGAGATCAACTTGACACTTACATGGTCATTGGTACTTAATGAGGATCATTGAGTTGAGAGATCAACTTCTTGTTGTCTTGATGAATATGGAGAATGAGGAGTTGGTGGCAGTAAATGGGTTATCTTCACCTTGGGAACATGGTTTATGTGGTTCTATAGTATCCATTTCCATGTTTAACCTTCAAATGCATTTTCCATTGCCTCCTAAGGAAGAAAAATCCTAGTTTTCTTGTTTGTCCAAAAAACCATTTTAGGGCAGAGAAACTAGTGAAAGATAGACACTCCTAGTGCTTCCTAATGCTACTTTGTGTGGATGAGTCCAACATAACTTATGCCTCATCTATTTGGCTTGTTTGCATTTTATCATGAGTTGCAAGTCACAACCTAGAGTCATATGAAGACAAAGGCAACACTAGTTTTAAGGGAAAAAACACACTAATCATTGGAATTGCGTTTTGTAAGATTCAACAAGTGTGTTTGGGCATGGTTGAGGTGAGAACATCGTCCACGAAGCCTTATGCCTCATGGTTTTAAGGTAATCATTTCCAAACTAACTTCTATGTTTTTGAAATACTTTTTAATTCCATGAAAGAAGCCTCAACTAAATGGATTTTATTGTTTGTTAATTTTAGTTCTTGAATATAGTTTAACTTTTCAAGTTTTCTTTATCTTATAAGTTGAAGGCAAGTTAGATTTTTATATGATTCTTGGTGTTTATAATATAAAGGTGTATATAGCTCCCAAATAAATAAGTTTAATTCTTGAATATAGTTTAACTTTCTAAGTGTTCTTTATCTTATAAGTTGAATGCAAGTTAGATTTTTATATGATTCTTGGTGTTTATAATATAAAGGTGTTTATAGCTCCCAAATAAATAAGTTTGATAATAAGGACATTAAAAGTATTATCTTGTATTTCCATGATAGAACCTTGATGTTATGGTTTAATATTGCATAATTAGAGGAGTCGTCTAATTATTAGATTTTTTGGACTTATATGAGAGAAAAGGTCAATATACTACCAACATAGGTCCAAAAGCTATAATAGTTAGACAACTTCATAACTAAATGGATGGCATTTGTGTAGTGATTTCACTTAGTGAATACAATAGTTAAGTGATGGTTTAGAAGGCAATGCTCACTGTAACTTGTGAATGTAACTTTACAATACCTGTGATTGCATAATGCTTAGTGGAAACAAAGGATTTTCAAGTTAATTATTGAAAGAAAATTACATGAATGAAAAACAAGAGACCCATCGGGAGGAGGATTATTACCTCGAAGCCAATTGTAGTCGAGATGCAAGTGTCATTGTTTAGTATAATTTGATAGAACCTAATAATATACAAGTCAAGTCATTGTAGTTGAGATACACATTACCAATTGAGTCAATTCATGACCTAACTCTTATGGTATAGTTTGTTGAGTCAATTCTTTGGAGATATAGGTGTGCCAACCTAGAGCAATTGTTGATGTTTTGTAGCTCGAATAAGAACTACCACATAGGTTAGGTATCAAACATGCGAGAAGTCGTCTAAATAAATCTGTGTTGTAATTCACTTATGCGGAAGTTCCTATTCTAGCTACAAAACATCAACAACAATTACCTAACCCCATAGGAATCCATCCACAATTTCTTGCCTTTGCCTAGATCTAGTGATTGATTTTATATGACCATAATTGTTGGGTGTACTTCATGTGAGCAAATTATCTCAAGATGCCATGTATTATATGTGGCTCTAACTAAGTCCAATTGCTAATGAATTAGTATATGCAATCATTACAATTGGTTTTTGGATAAATTCACATGAAAATAGGAAAATAGGTAATTCTTTACTTTCTTGTAATGAATGACCTCCATTTTTTTTGTAACATAGCCAATCTATTTCACTAGTGTCAAGGTATTTCCTTCCTCTGTGTTTGATCATATTAATAATAAACAAAAAAATATCTTTAAACAAAACAAAGATTGAAAAGAGAAAACCGAAGAACTTTCTTAAGATACTGATATTTTGAAAGTTTGTGATTATCGATTATCATTTGTCCTAAAAACCTTGAAAATCTAACAAAATAAGTTTTTGAAAGCCACTCTTCTAAGCATGAAGATGGAAATTGTTCATGCTATGATATGCTTTCATGACCCTGGGAATTTAACACAATAACTTTTGAGAGCCACTCCTCTAAGCATGAAGATGGAAATGGTTCATGTTGTGGTATGCTTTCAAGCACATTATATCTCTCTCCTAGAAACTCTTCCTGTGTAAGTGTTATGTTTTATAGTGGTTGAAACACTATGGAAAGATGGTTGTTGTTGTTGTTGTTTTAATCCAGGTTTGTCTCTTTATGATTACTTGGTGTTTCATTTGTTTATAACCTTTCTACATTTACATTGCAAAAATTGCTACTTATAATTACAACGAAGGTGTTATTTAACGAGTTGTTCCTCTTTGCAGGCTTTGTCGTCGTCGTCAACTCGCTGTCTGCTGACGGCCTCAAGACTATGAGGAACCTCCCCGTGTCGTCACTTCATTGACTCTTGACTTTGGCTTTAACCCGAATTTAACGCCTCAATCTCCTGGTCGAGCAAGATGCTTGGCCGAGGAAGAAGCATCGTTTCTCTTGGAGCAGCTTCGCATTGGTGGATGTCGGCTGCTGCCCTTAGTCATGACAAGCATAAGAGGTCAAGGAGCATGCGGGCCTCCACAACCCACCCGATCCTCGGTGATTTTTCAGAACCAACTTAGAGCTAAGGTGGAGATCATACTTATGTAGCAACAAGTACAACAACCATAGTCGTATAATTTTTTTGCAGTTTGGCTTGGACAAGTTTTGGACGTGGTGCTATTTATCTATTCCAATTTGAAGGATTTGTACCCACGCATGCAAACAGAGAACAATTTAGATGGAAACTGGTTGAGAAAACATATAGAGAGAGCATCTAAGAAATGAAGAAGCACGATATGGAAGTACAGATAGCCCTCCATGGCTTACATCAAGCCAGTGCCCAGCTTCCATGTGCATTTTTGAGAAGATTCCTGAGAGCCTCATTCTCTTGAAACTAAACCAGACAAACTGCACACTCCATGATGTCTACGAGTTTCTCTGCTTCAGTGAATCTGCACAGAGGAATGGATCTGATCACAACTTCATCCAGGCCATATGATTGAGTAATTATTTGCCAGCCTTCTAGGTCTTGGAATCCTTCCAGTGAATAATAATTGACTTGTATATTCTCTTCAGAGTCTAAACTCCTACGTCTCCCCCTGAAAAAAGGTCTCCATCGAGAAGCTTTGCAATACTTCGCAAAAATCTTGTAGTAACTTACCACCAGTAAAGCATTGCATTAGAGGAAATTTCAACTCAAAATGGGCTTCCTAAGGAAAATTAATAAAATAATAGTCAAAATAATAAAATAATATTTATTAATTTTGGAGGAAGAAAAGAAAAAAACTAATTTTTTGTTCGTATTTTCGACATATCTCCCTGTGTGTTTACTAAAATTTCGATCGGGAGAGCTCATTGGATACGAAATTCAATTCTAAATCCAACGAGTACCTACTCGGTATACTTTTGACGGACCTTGCTACCCCAAAAACCATAAATACTCGAAAAAAATGTGATGATGACATCATCATCATGTTTTTTTAGGTATTTCTTGTTTCTGGGGTAGAGGGGCCCGTCAAAAGTATGCAGAGTGGGTACTCGTTGGATTCAGAATTTAATTCTGCATCCAATGAGCTCTCCCGATTGAAATTTGAGTAAAAACAAAGGGAGATATGTCAAAAATACGAACAAAAAAGTACTTTTTTTTATGATACCTATCCCCAAATTTATATTAAGAAATTGTTTAAGAGGTGCTCCCTTTTTGAATTTTAAATCATTTTGATTGGCTAATACATGATGACATGGAATTTGTATTATTTTTGGAAGGCCCATTTTAAATTGAAATTTCCTCTAATGCCTAGAACTACAACAATGGCTATCATGGCAGGATTGATGGTGGTGGTGGCGTAGTTGTGCTTCATGGGTCCTTTACTTATGGTTGGATCTAGTGAGGCTCCGCATTCAAACTCATATCTACTTGCTAAAATTTCCCTTGGATGCAAACTCATGGCGAATTTCTTTAACATATCTAGTTCAAACCTATAAATTAATTGAAAATACATAGATGTAATTAGTTACTATGTTTGTGGAGAATGAAGGATAATAAACCCATTGCAAAATCATAAATAACGCCACTACAAATTTAGAGTGAATTGATGTAACTACACAAAATTAATGAGAAAACTGCAAATGACCTTAGAGAAAGCGTATGCATGGTGTGCTACGCTCTGCAAAATGATGGAATAACCTACCCAATAGGAAAATAGACTCCATGGGTACAATTTTCATGAGTTTTTGAGCTGGGTAACATAAAACCAACCCATTCTAAACTTTGAAATCAAACTGATATTGAATCACAGACACCTAGCCCCGGGACTGCCAAATGTTATGGATATCTGATATTGAATCATAGACGCCTAGCCCCGAGACTGCCAAATGTTATGGAAGGATATCAACGGCTACAACTACAAAAGCAACAACAACAACAACAAATACATATACGATTACGTCGGCAACTACGACAACGACGACAACAAAGGCAACATAGGCTACTACAACGGCAGATACAACAACTACAACCAATACAGCAATGACAACGACAAACATCTTTTTTTATTGATCGAAGAGCATATACCCAGCTACAAGGTAGGCATTAAAATGTTTATAAGCTTGAAGCAATGTAGGAGGGCGAGGCTAGGATTAAGAGCCTTTCCAGTCTACATTATTTTTAAAAAAGAGTTTAAGCCTTAAGTGTTTACATCCATAGATACACTGACTTACGGTTTGTCTACATCGGAACTTAGGGATTATTGCCACTAAATACCAAACCGGGGGTTCGACGCATAGGCCAACAATGAACCCATTAGAACCATACTTTAAAACATAGTAGCATAATTCGGTCGTGTTGGACTTTCATGTACGGAAATTCGAAGGTAGTTCGAAAATCACCGAATATTCGGCATATATTATAAAATAAGAACTATTTAAATTTTATTGTTTTATTTTTAATTTTGTCCATATTGCATTTTAATTATTTAATATTTTAATATTTAAATTTATACATACATTATTAAATAAATTATTCTCCCTCTTGGAGACTATATATAAAAGTTTTAATGTTTTCTTTGACGTGTCTTACATGCAAGTATTGAATGTTTAATGTATATTTAAAAGAACATAACTTTGAAAAATAAGTTATTTTTAAATCTATAAGCAACCTACTCCCGTATTTTTTCCGTACTAGATTTTTTCGTTACGTATGTTTTCCGTATCGAATCGTGTTCGAATTGTGCTACTATGCTTTAAAATACCCTCTAGAATCATATCGCGGATCCAGGGAGGTAACTTTTTGGTCCTAGATGAGGGGACATATAAGTTCTGCTGAAGATTTTGAAGTAGCAACACATATTGCATTTGATCGAGTTGACTCAGTAGCAGTGGTCGATGAAGCAGTAAATTCTGTTGTTTAAGCAAGTGATTTAGAAGTTGACTGAGTAAGAGGAGCACCATCTTGCCCAACATCCTTAAGCTATCTAACTGAGCTAAAATTGCTATAGGCATAAGACCATGTGAGCAAAAGGTTGCAGGCTCTCTTGAGACAAAAACAAAATGAAGTGGATTCATTGAGAGAGACATTGTACTTTGAATGTGAGAGAGACGACAATCACAAGTTTAAAGCAACTTATTCATACTATTTTGCAAAACTAAATTAACCGTTTTTGCGATGCAAAATAGGGGTAGGGGCACTCTTAGTGGGGGCATCTCTCATCAGCTCGGTGGTGCTTTCAAGAGTGGTGCGTGTCATTGATCTCTTTTTCTACGACCATGAGATTCTATGCTGGGCTACGACCTATATTATTGGATAAGTAATTTGGATGATATAAGGAAGAATTTGATCAAGGACTTTCAGAAACCCAAGTTAGAGAAGTAGCGTGTGTTAAATATGTAAAAGAGAAAACATAAAGTTGGAGAGACTATATGGGATTATGATCAGAGTTTTAAGGAATTACTAGGAAACTTGACATTCAAGCTACTGAAGGTCCAACACATGGAATGGGCAGCAAGATACTAAGCAAGAAGGCACTAAGCAACAAGAAAGAAGCAAGCCAACGAGGATGACACAGTAGCCAAGCAAAAAGAAGCAAGCAAGTCAGTAGCTTTCAGGTTTTTTATTATAAAACCCTAGATTAGAAAGCAACTTGAACCTAACCGAGTAATTTCCAAATTGTAGCGACAACATATATTTGCCATAAGTTATTTTGTGCTTGTTGGCTATCAAAATATAAGAAAAGTAGCAGCTGGAAGATTAAATGTTGGAAAGGGCACAACTAGCATTGAATTTTCCCCTGTGCCTGCTGCCACATATATTAGTTAATGAATATCATCCAACCCAACCTTAAATAACTCTTATGTCATGTCTTTCTTTAATGTTGGTTTGTTTTTGTTTAGCCAACATGTACTTGAGATGCTTGGACCTTTGTTGCATGAATAAATGTGTCAAATAGTATACAACATCTGGCTTACAGTGGTGGCAAGTTACTATCAGGTTGTTGCTAGGAAATCATTGTGTGGAAGACTCGCCCAAAGCAATGCCCAAAAGTCTTCCTAAACTGCCTCAAAGTTTGCCTTGGATTCTGTTAAATTGTCTGTGCACTGAGAGATCTCCATATTTTGTACATTATTTCTATGCACTATATCTAATGCCTAACTTTTTTCTATTCACTGAAATTTTCTGTGCACCACAAGATATCCATTTTTGGTAGCACTATGTCTAACGACTAATTTCTTTTAGGTTCACTGATTTTTTATGTGCGCTACAAGATATCCATATTTGGTAGTACTATGTATAACGACTTAAATTTTATGGGAGAAGGTAGCACTATGTCTAACTGCTAAAATTTTATGGGAGATGGCTGGAAAGGAGAAGTCTAAACCCACTAAGTTTTTGATTTGGTAGTTTGCCAAGATTTTAAAATTATAAATTAAATCAATACTTTCAAAAACCAATTTATAAATGAAATCAGTACCCTAAAAAACCCATGATAACATTACTTTGCAAATTCTGACACAAACCCCTGATAACTTTACTTTGCAAATTCTAACAAAAATTAGGTCAAAACCATCCCGCATTTAGGCTAAATTAGGTCAAAATCATCCTGCATTTAGGTTACACGATTTAGTTATACTTGATGTGCAGGCCCACCCGAATGATTATCCTCACCACTCCATTGTCCACAAAGCTGAAGTTCGTGTCAAAACAAAGCATTACCTCGCTTCCAATTTGCCAATATTTTTTTTATGGAATATGTGCTAGCAAGAGACCACAAAACAACCGTGGAAATTGCTGGTGACATCACCCTCCCTATGGTTTGTTGTAGTTGCAAATCCTCCCTGTGGTGTATCCAAGATATTTTTGGTTTTGTTGGATGCATGCACTAGCTTTTCGTTTGCATTTCACTTAAGGAAAAAGACCATCCAAATAATAAAAAAAACTTTCAAACGTTATGTCCTCTCTTTGATGTGAGATGGCCATGAATTATAGAATAATCTGTACCATTCATAATCATGTATACAAATGTTCACAACTTCATAAGTGTCGGTACTCGTCACAACCTAAACATCCAACATGTGTCATTCCTGCAAACTCTATAGACACATTTATTTGCGATAAGATAGTTGATATTCATGTTTATACACAATGTTGGATGGGGCGATAATATAACTGATAAATCCATGCTAAATTGAGATTTCTTTTGCATATAGAACTTGTTTTTTTATAATTAAATCAAAATGATTTGAGCAAACATAGATTGTTTTTACCATTTTATTAAATCTATGGGTTCTTACCTAATTGAAATTTTGTTTCAAGAAGAAGACAAGGAATTTATATTTTAATTTTTTCAGAACCTAATGTTAGGATTATTAATCCTTCCTTGTCCAATTAGGTCATATGTCTAAATTAGGAGTCATGTCTAAATCGGGAGTCCATCCAATCTATTTTTAGTCGCTAGCACCATTGGGTCCACTTGGCTTAATTGGGGCACATGTTCCAGTTAGTAAAGTGTGAGGAACACTAATTGAGGCCTACTGCCACTGATTGCACTTGCATGCATAAGTTTAGAAGCCGCCTAGACCAATCCCTACAATTTAGGAGCCACTGGAGTGCCGATACCAACCTTCTTCAGTTGAGTTCAGTTAGTGACTAGTCAAGCTGAGTTAGGAGTCAGTTACATTTAGTTCTAGTCCTCTACATTCAATTAGCGTTAGGTTTGCATGGCTGCATGCATAAGAGGCGCATTTTTCACCTACCACAGTCAGTTAGCCTCAGTTAACATTGAATGAGACACTCAAGTTGTGTTTTAGATTTCCGTTGAACTCCGATAATGGTTTAGACAAGGTTAGTTAACTATTGAGTCCTCCGATAATGATTTAGAGAAGGTCTTAGTTACCTACAGTCAAGTAGTGTTTAATCAATTCGAATTTCCTCATGTGGATTCGAATTGCTTGTGGCTATTTTGCCATTGTACTTCATTGTAATTATTATCTAATTACTCTTTGATTAATAAAAAGTTTTGCACTGTTTCATTCTTCATTGTGTGATCTATCTTGTGAGTTGTGTGTTTGTCCAGAGATCTATGTCCTCAATTTAATACCTAATTGAAATTTTGTTTCAAGAAAAAGACAAGGGATTTATATTTTAATTTTTTCAAGGATAATAATAAATGAGATTTAAAAGCTTAAAGTATAATTGATGGTATTTGGATCTCCTTTATTTTATAATGTAACCAAACAAAGTTATGATGGCCATACTAGGGCTACCGATCAACCTTCTTCTTTTTAAGTAGAACGGGAAAACCACCCTTCATGTGCATAGTCATGTTATTGAGATCTATGTGTATGTTTTGGTCATGTAATTATGTGTGAGGAGAAAAGGTAAAAATAAATTCAATGGAATTGTTACGTCTATCAAAACTTGTGCCTCCCAAGTTAAAATATTTGTGCGGAAGGGGGTTAGCTTCTGCATCCATTATGTCATGAAAATTAAGCAACAAGCTACTGATGGACATTGTGACTATATACTATCGGTATTCAATAGATTGACTTGGGATATTAAAATCTTGAAACAAAATATTTTCTTCACATGTCAACCTTATTTGGCTATTCAATGATCTTCAATACATGAGATTATAAGAGGACCCACACGAATGGTCGATAGGAAAAATGATGTCACTTGTGCAAATTGTGATGTGCAACAATTTTGATGTCTCACATAGTTCAAGTTTCAATTTCAAAGGGATAGTCTCTCCACGTAAAGGCGAGGTCTCAGTTTTAAAGGTATAGTTCCTCCTCGGTCATGGGTTTCGAGGTTCACTAAAGCTACCTAAAACTTCGAAAACTCCTTTTTGGAGGAAACTTATTTTCACTTATGTGACCATTTAAAAAGTTTGATGTAACTTATTTTCACTTATTTTCCTAGACTTGCATTCATCACATAAAATTATATTATCAACACACAACTTTCTCTCATATTTTTAAACATATCGAAATTATCTTGGATGTTTCACTTCTCCACTCGAGATATGCTCGTCTCTATACAATGAAATTTTTACCAAAATTACTACGGTGAAAGCAAATAACTTAAGATAAAATTATAACAGTAAAAGTGAATTTGATGCGAAAGAAAAGTGTTATAACAGTAAAAGTGAATTTGATGCGAAAGAAAAGTCGTTACGACAACACTTAGGTTTGACTTTAAAAGTTTAGAATGATAAAAGTGTACACTGGTAGAGGTAAAAGTATTTTTGATGCTAAAGAAAAAAATAAGGACAAGACTTTAGCTTTAACTTTAATGGTTTAGAATGATAAAGGCGCACGGTGAGATTTAAACATGTTTATAAAATTTATTTAAAAGTATTATAATTAATTATTTAAAATTTTCATATTATGTGTTGTAATTTTTATATTAAATTTGTATTATAATTAATTATTTAAAAATTCAGTTATGTTAAGAGTTGGTGTAATCTTAGAAATCAAATTAATAAAAAATGTTATTATTATTAAAAAATAAATAAATTTTATAATAATAAGATTACAAAAAAGTAAATATTGTTTTTACAAATATGCAAATAAACATATTTTTAAAATATACAAAATAAGATAATTTTAAAATAAAATTACAATATACAAAATAAGATAATTTTTAAAATATACAAAATAAGATAATTTGTAAAATATTGTTTTTACAAATATGCAAATAAACATATTTTTAAAATATACAAAATAAGATAATTTTAAAATAAAATTACAATATACAAAACAAGAATAGCAGCAATGCTGCTTATACCTGCCTCTAAGAAATATTTAAATGGCAAGTAAATGAATATGTTTAAGTTATTAATGTTTTTTAAATAAATTTCAGTAAAAATATAATCCACCAAGTCTTTATAAGCATCATATTTATTTTTTTGCAATGTTGCATTTAAGCCTTAAAATATGTAGGTGTATTTTTTCAAATATATTTATTGAACTTAAATTATATAAATTTAATAACTAATATTTATAATTTTAATTTTAATATTTTGTATATATATTTGTTAAATGATGACATACAATTAAGCTCTTTAAATCATTAATAACAATGTTTTAATGGTATAGTTTTGTTCAAAAATTTAGTATATTATATAAAAAATTAAGTAAACTTGGATAAAAATACTTTAATGATAAATTTGTGAAATATTTATTGTATTACATGGAAAATAAAGTAAAATTATAAATAAGCTTTAGTTTTATATCTTGATATATAAAATTAGATCATTTCTCACGGCTACAAATTTTACAGCTTTGCAAAAGAAATCCATTTCTATACTGTTACATTTATATATTTTTTTTGCATGTATACAGCTTTGCAAAAGAAATCCATTTCTATACCGTTACATTTATATTTTTTGCATGTTTATATGCCAAAGGCCATTCTTACAGTGAGAATCAAATATACTATACACTGATGCTTAAAAAAATGATATAGTTTGTCCATAACACTAAAAGAAAAGATAATAAACCTTTTCCATAAAAAAAAAAAAAAATATTATAAAATATTAATACATTAATTTTACACATTTATAAGATATATATATTTAGAAAATGAAATTCGTATATAATATACAGTTTAAAAAATTATTTATAAATAATACATTCCATAACAATCAAATATTATATAAGATCAATACATTGATTTTACACATATAAGAAATATTTCGATATAGATATTTGTACATAATACATAGTTTAAAAAATCACATAAAACATCAACCAGAAACCATAATACATATTTGGGCGCCAGAAACCATCAACCAGCCCTCGCGCCTAGCTTCATCGACTTCTATTTTAAAACATAGTTTCCATTAACTGACAGGCAGGCGAATTACGTGTCGAAACATGCAATTGACCAAAGCCACGTTGAATCCATGCAAAACCACATGCACAACGTCCTCTGTGAACTGGGAGATGGACCACGTCGGCAGAGAACTGGGAGATGGACCACGTCGAGCTCTGCCGGTAGAGTACTCTCGTTTACGGTCATATATCCTCCTCTCTTTGGAGAAGATGCCTTAATCAATAGTGGCTTGCTCAGCATAATGATTGAAGCTGTGCAGAATTAACCAACGTTCAAGATACAGGTTAAATTTGTCATTTGGTCGTAGGTTTGGAATTATTTCAAGTTTCCCATTTTGGAGCAATTTAACACATGGAGGGGAAGAAATCCAAATGAAGTGGCTGCATTCATGGGGTTTGCATCCCGAGTTCCAGCCCGCTGCTACCTGTGGAGTGCTGGCTAGCTATCGCTTATCTGCTTCTAGCAATTGCGAACTGCATATATACATGGCGTTACAGGTAAGACATCGACTTTCACTCATTCTGTAGCGTCTTGACCACTTTGGAGGTTATTCTACTGCTTTAACCATTTTTTTAGCAAATGCGGACAATTGTCCCTTATATATAGCATGAACTTACTTGTTCTTTACCTGTATGTGTAAACGACGGGTTCCTTTTTGCTCTGTCATGTTTTAAACAGTTCACGCTCCATCAAGTCCATGGGGGAAGGGCCTCGAGCCATCCGCTCAAACCGGTCGTGACCAAATCTCTGAGTTTTCTGTGTAAAAATCGGTTGTTAGTGAGGAAACGTTTCAAGCCTTTAGTGAGTAATATTAGAGAATGAATCCCTTACCAGTAATTTCATGTAAATATTCAGTTCGCCTTTTAAAACTATAGACTAATCATGCATCCTATAATCCAAAATTATCCTTATTAATGGCAATGAATCCAAAGTTACACAGTAAAATATGAGAGGAATGGCTTCTTACTATAATAATGTATAAAGAGAAATCTTACTTGACAGAAATATGGAGACTATGCTGAATCTAAAATAGGCCACACTCCAGCAAAATCTTGCAGAAAAGCGAAAACAAGGTAGACAGTCCTCTTGTAATAATCAGCGCAAGCATCGGAATATAAAATCAGAA
>LPNX010550637.1:0-51641 GCA_001517045.1 Pseudotsuga menziesii | reverse complement strand
TAAATACAATTTTAATAAATTTAAAAATTGCTATTTTCATGTTACAAAGTTAAACTTTGGAATAGAGATTTTAATCTTTTAAATATGCACCGATATGCACCAACTAATACCCAAAGTCAACGCGGTTTGAATTTTCGATCGATTACAATATACCTGCCGGCAGGTATAATAATAAGATAATTTTTAAAATTTACAAACTAAGATAATTTTTAAAATATTGTTTTTACAAATATGCAAATAAACATATTTTTAAAATATTTAAAATATACAAAATAAGATAATTTTAAAATAAAATTACAATATACAAAATAAGATAATTTTTTAAGAAAATTATTATAATTTTAATATTTTAGAATTTATCTCTGGATGCGGGTGTTATGAGGTTTGTCGTGGCTGAAGGACGGACATCCCTTTAAAAGTCTACCCGAGACTCCACTCCATTAGTATAGCGATTCAATGGTTCGCTTCTGTTGGCGCAAGGTAATTGATGTTGACAGCAGGTGGTTTAAAACTCATGTCACCTGGCAGTATTGTGGTAGCATGAAGACTTTCAATTCATCATGTGTTCTTGCATAGAGCGGGTCTCTGCAGATGGTTATCTTCCTTGCACTCTTCATTCTCTTCATTTCGATATGGCTAAACAATTCTTTGTCCCGAAATTTTTTTAAGGCTCGGGAGTTCTGGGATTACTCCTCTGCCATGCCGGGTCATCTCTGAGCTACACCTCGCAAGGGGAGCAACTCTAGGGGAGCAAGGGGTCGTGTTGTGACGCATTGTATTCCTTCTTCAGGCTATGTTGCTCACATCCCACTTAGTATTTGCCGGGTTATGGATGATTAGGAGGCAGAAGCTGTGGCTCATCATCGCTCTACTCACCCCGTGAGACAACACCAATCCCACTATTGGCGTATGAAAAATGTCTTAGCTCAACTGCTTTGGGATAAAGACAGAGCTTCCTCTTCTTCTCCCTCCAACAACTCAGAGAGCTCTTCTGGCAAGTCGACATCCTCGTCCTCATTGGGCTTGCATCTTCAGGATCCTCCACAGGAAACCCCACAACAACAAGACACTACATCTGGAAGAGGCTTCGCACAATCCGGAGTTGAATGTGTAGAAAGTAGGGGATTGTGAGCACGCTGGCAGCTCGCCCCAAATGATGTCGGAACCTCCTCCAACACAGGAACCGCCTCTGGATTTGCAACCTGCTCCTTCTGTTGATGAGGAGGATTATTACAAGCCCTATATCATTGTCAAAGAACCCTGTAGGATGTCGTAAGACCTTAGATTTCTTTTACGTGTCTCTTTGTCATTTCCTATGTATGCTCAGTTTGCTATACACTATTTTAGTTTTGTCTGAATTGACTTGGTTTCTCTCTCCAAAGGCAAGTCCATGACAATTATTTTGTTAGTCTCATTGTCCACACACATAATATCTTAGATATAAACTCTATGCATATATTTACTTTTTTATATTAATATAAATTTTTGCAACTTTTGTATATATATATTTTAAAATTTATAATTTTAAATAAATAAAATAACTATATTTAAATATACAAAATAGATAATGTTATTAAATTATCAATATTCACATTTCACCCCATTAAGATATAATAACTTTATAACAACAAGACATAGATATTTTAAGCATATGCCTTTCCCTTTCTTATTATTCTTAATAGCATAAAAACATACAATAACAATATTTTCTTTTCTATTCTAATTTTTTTTAACAAAAAGATATCTGACCGTTAAATTCTAACACTGCCAGGTGCCCTTTATCGTTAGTTTTGTGGTTTGAATAATTTGTTTAAAGGCAAGGTACCAAAGTGCCAACTGTTCTTAGAAACTTTCTTTTATTGTTGTCGGCCCCATTTGAACAGATCGGAAATGCGAAAATGCATCAACGGATTGGCATAGAGCCTTCGATCTGACACTTTGGATCTACTCTTTTCACATTCAAACGACAAAATGCGCATTTGGGACCTCCTATCCGACACTTTGGATCTACTTTTGTTTCACATTCAAACGACAAAATTCGGGCAAAGCATTCACTTCGGCCAAAAGATAAAAGAAATAGAACGAAGTACTCATCCAGATCGAAAACTCAAAAAATTCATGGGAAAATATGCTTGTCGTCTGAATGTTACCTGGAAAAACACTCTTCACAGCATTTCAGTTGATCTGGGAAGACATTTTTGACAGAATTTTAGTTGATCTGTGAAATGCTGGGATTCCTCAATTTTTAACTAGAGCGTTTGATGATATGGATTTGAACTTAAATCTCAGTTTTACCCGCGACAGAGAGGATCGTAGAGATGGATATGACGATCAAAATCTCTATGAAATAGAAGAGTTTGATCCTTCCATAGAAATCACAGAAACTCCGCATTCTTACATACTAATTGCTCATCTCCCAGGTACATAAAAAATTCTTCCTTTCTTGGTGAAAAATTTGTCTTTTGTTTCATACAGAGTTTGATGCTATTGGATGATCTCATTTCTTATCTTCCAGGTACACAAAAAATCCTTCTTATTCTTCTTTTCTTGGTGAAAAATCTGTCTTTTCTTCCAGAGTTTTAATGATATTTTTCGATGAAAAATCTGTGTTGTTGTTGTATGTGGTTTTGAAGGATTCAAGAAAGATAATGTAAGAGTGGAGATCGATGACACGGGGACTCTGATATTGAGTGGGCAAAGACGGTTCCAGGAAATAGTGATGGTGGGATGGACGTGGCATAGAACGGAACGCAGGTGCCGAACGTTTATAAAGTCTTTCAGAATCCCCGACAATGTTAACTTGGACGCCATAGCTGGTACGTTTGAAGGACGTGCGTTGTATATTTTCTTGCCCAAATTAGGACCGGGGGAAGTCAGAGAAGTCGGCGTTTCGGGACAGACTGAGGGTACTAAGCCACAAGAAGAACAAGAACCTCCATTGTTGGATCCTCAGTCTGGCCGAGTACTGAACATTCCTGAGACTGAACCACCCAGTGGTGAATGCGTTAGCGCGAAAATTGGCAGCCCGACTACTGAAACTGTTGAAGGTTCGATTGAAGAGGCTGAAAAGGTTGCTCCTGCCGAGATCCCGAGGGTACCTGAAGAGGAAGAGCTACCTGGTTATCAAGAAGAAGAATTTCCCTTGCCAGATGAAGCACCCGATCTTAAACAAGAAGAGAAGCCGCCTGGTCATGAAGAAGAAGAATTTCCATTCTCGGATGAACCATCCGGTCTTAAACAAAAAGAGGAGCCGCTTGTTCAGGGAGAAGAAATTCCCATAGCGGATGAACAGCCCGAGGATCAAGAAGATACTGTTGAAAGTCCAACAGATCTTAATCCTCCACTGCAAGAATCCGACATTTCAAAGGAGATTGAACTGAGGCCATCTACAGTTAGCCCGGAAATTGAATTTCCCGAAACTGAATCGCCCAAAGAAGAGGATAAAGGCAGCGGCCTATCAAGTGAAGCTGTTGAAACTCCGACTGAAGAGGCTGAAAATGTTGTTCCTGCCGAGATCCCGAGGCTGCCTGACGAGGAGAAACCACCTGATCATGAAGAAGGATTTCCAATGTCGGATGAACTGCCCTATCAGACTGAAAAAGACATTGGTGACAAGGAAACTCCGATAGATCATTCGCCAATTCTCGACATTCCAGAGATGATTGAAGAACCTCCTGAGAATTACTTCGAACCTGTGGTGGAAGAAACCGCGGAAGTTCCTACTGAAGAAGCCAAAAGCATTGTTCTTGCGGAGATCCCGATTCTGCCCGAAGAGGAGTCACCTGGTCATGACGAAGATACTCCCATGTCCACTGCAGCGCCCTATCAGACTGAAGAAGTCACAGGCGGAATTCTTGATGAGGAACCTCCTCCAATACTCGACATTCCAGAGAAAATTAAACAGCTCCCTGAAGAAACTCTCGAACTTACAGTGGAAGAATCAGTAGAAACTCCAGCTGAAGAGGCGCCTCCAGAAGAAGCCAGACACGTTGTTCTTGCAGAGATCCCGAGGCTGCCGGAAGAGGAGCCAACTGGTCATGAAGAAAAAGTTCCCATGTCCAAAGAACCTCCAACAGAACCTCCTTTATTGCTTGGCAGTCCAAAGGTAATTGCAGCGCCTCCTAAAGAAATTATCGAACCTGCGGTGGAAGAAACATCGAGAGCTCCCGCTGAAGAGGTGCCTCTTGAAGCAGTAAAAAATGATTTGTTTACAGAGATGCCCGACGCAGAGCAACCTAGTCATGAACAAGAATCTCTCGTGTCGGTTGAACCGCCAGATCAGAAAGAAGAAAACAGGGATGTGATCCATAATGAGGAACCTCCGACCGTTCCTCCTCCAATACTCGACACTGGAGAGGTGATTGAATTGTCTCCTGAAAAAATGTTCGAACATCCCGTAGAAGAAACAGCAGAAACTCCTGCCGAAGAGATGCTCGCTGAAGAAGTCGGAAAAATTGTCCCCGCGGAGATAGCGAGGCTGCCTAAAGAAGAGGCACCTGGTCATGAAGAACAAGAATCTCCCATGCCGAATGAACCGCCCGCTCAGACTGAAGAAACTGAAAGCACGAGTGGAATTCGTACTGGGGAACCTCCGCCAGAACTTCCTACGTTACTCGGCATTCCAAAGGTGAAGACAGAGCCTCCTACAGAAATTATTGAAACTACGATGGAAGAATCATCAAAACCTCCTGCTGAAGATGCACCTCTTGAAGCAGCCAAAACAGGTGTTCTCGCAGAGATGCCCGAAGAGGAGCTACCTAGTCATGAAGAAGAATCTGTCGTGTCAGTTGAACCGCACGATCAGACCGAAGAAAACACCGGTGGAATCCATAATGAGGAACCTCCGATGGTTCCTACTCCAATACTTGACATTGGAGAGGTGATTAAAACGACTCCTGAAAAAATTGTTGAACCTCCTGTGGAAGAAGCAGCAGAAGCTCCTGCAGAAAAGATGACGGCTGAAGAAGTCGGAAAAGTTGTTCCTGCAGAGATAGCGAGGCTGCCTAAAGAAGAGGCACCTGGTCATGAAGAACAAGAATCTTTCATGCCAGATGAACCACCTGGTCAGACTGAAGAAAGCACAGGTGGAATTCATGACGAGGAACCTCCGACAGAACCCCCTAGGTTACTTGGCATTCCAAAGGTGATTGCAGCGCCTTCTCAAGAAATGTTCGAACCTGCAATGGATGAAACATCAAAAGCTCCTGCTGAAGAGGCACCTTTTGAAGCAGCCAAGACAGATGTTCTTGCAAAGATACCAAACGAGGAGAGACCTAATCATGAAGAAGAATCTCCTGTGTCGGTTGAACCGCCCGATCAGCTTCCTCAGACGATACTTGACATTGGAGAGGTGATTAAATTGCCTCATGAAAGAAATGTCGAACGTGCCGAGGAAGAAGCAGCAGAAGCTCCTGTCGAAAAGATGCCCGCTGAAGAAGCCGGAAAGGTTGTTCCTGCGGGGATTCCAAGGCTACCTAGGGAAGAGGCACCTCGTCACGAAGAACTTCCCATGTCGGATAAACCCCTCGATGAGACTGAAGAAAGCACGGGTGGAATTCATAATGAAGAACCTCCAACAGATTTTCTTCCAAGGCTCGGTATTCCAGAGGTGATTGAACCGCCTCCCGAAGAAACAATCTCACCTCCGGCAGAAGAAAAGGCTCCTGATGAAAATACGCTTCCTGAAGAAGCCAAAGATGGCGTTCTTGCGGAGATCGCGACACTGCCCGAAGAGAAGCCAAGTGGTCACAAAGAAGAATTTCCTATGTCGGATAAACCGCCTGATCAAGCTGAAGAAGACACGGGAAGAATCCGTGATGAGGAAACTCAGACAGTTTTTCCTCCAATATTCGACATTCCATCAGTGATTGAACCGCCTAGAGAAAAAGCTGTTGAACCTCCGGTGGAAAAAACAGCGAAAGCTTCCCCTGAAGAGACGCCCAGGCTTCCTAAAAACGCCAAAAGCGTTGTTCTTCCGGAGATCCCGAAGCTTCCCGAAGAAGAATTTCCCATGTCGGATTCACGGCCTGATCAGACTGAAGAAGACACAGGTGGAATTACTGAAGAAGACGCGAGTGGAATTCGTGATAAGGAAACTCCGACATATCCTCCTCCAAAGCTGGACATTCCAGATTTGATTGAACAGCCTCCAGAAAAAACCGTTGAAGTTCCGGTGGAAACAGCCAAAGCTCCAGCTAAAGAGACAGGTGGAATTAGTAATGAGGAAATTCCTCCAGATCCTACGACAGCACTGGACATTCCAGAGGGGATTGAACTGCCTTCTCAAGAAACTGTTGAACCTCCAGTGGAAACAGCAGAATCTTGTACTGAAGAAGCCGATAAGATTGTTCCTGCGAAGAACCCGAACCTGCCTGATTTTAAACAAAAGGAGGAGCCTGACTATGAAGAAGAAATTCCCGCGGCGGATCAGCTGCCCGAGGTTAAACCAAAAGAGGAAGTACCAGGGCATAAGGAAGAAATTAGTCATGAAGAAGAATTTCCCATGTCGCATGAACCGCCCAATCAAATCGAAGAAAAAGCGGGTAGAATTCGGTATGAGGAACCTTCGACATATCCTCCGCCATTACTCGACAATCAAGAGGTGATTGAACCGCTTCCTGACAAAAATGTCGAACCTCCGGTGAAAGAAACAGCGGAAGTTCCTGAAGAAGAAGCTACCCCTCAAGAAGCTGAAATATTTGTTCCTGCAAAGATCCCGAAGCTGCCTGAAGAGGAAGCACATAGGCATAAAGAAGAAAGTACCATGGCGGAAGAACCAATCGAGGCAGAAGAAGACATGAGCGGAATTCGTGATGAGGAAACTCCGAGACATCCTCCACCAATGCTCGACATTCCCGAGTTAAATGAACCGCCTGCTGAAGAAATTGTTGAACCTGCGGTGGAAACAGTGGAAGTTCGTGCTGAAGAAGCTGAAAATGTTATTCCTGCGGAGATCGCAAGCCTGCCTGAGGTTAAGCTAGAAGATGAGCCAACTGAGCATGAAGAAGAAATTCCTACAGCAGATGAACAACCCGAAAAAATTCCTACAGTAGAAAATGTTGTTCCTGCAGAGATCGCAAGCTTGCCTGAGGTTATGCGAGAAGAGGAGCCAACTGAGCATGAAGAAGAAATTCCTACAGCAGATGAACAGCCCGAGGTCAAACTAGAAGAAGAGCCACCGGATCATGAACAAGAAAATCGCACACCGGATGAAAAGCCCGCAGCTGAAGAAGAGAGCGGTGGAATTCTTGCTGAAACGGAGGAACGCCCCAGAGATCTTCCTCCTGAAGTTCCTGAGGTGATTCAAGTCCGTGCCGGCCATGAATCGCCATCTACAGCTAGCCCTGAAGTTGAGGTTACTGAATCTACCAAGGTACCAGCTCTAAGCAGGCCGCCGAGCAGCCCGCCGAGGGAAACAGGCGTTGAACCATTAACTGAAGAGACGCTTCCTGAGGAAGCTGGAAAAGTTCCTGAGGTGATTCAAGTTCCTGGCGGCCACGAGTCTCCATCTACAGCTAGCCCGGAAGTGGAAGTTCCTGAATCTGCCAAGGTACCATCTCTAAACAGGCCGCCTAGCAGCCCGTCGAGGGTAACAGATATTGAACCAATGACTGAAGAGATGCTTCCTGAGGAGGCTGGAAAGCCTGGTCCAGCTGAAGAAGGAGAACTAACAGCCGTGATAGATGATGTTTCTCCAGAGATCCCAAGCTTTCCAGAACAGAAGGTCGAAGAGGAAGGCCTGCATCCAGCACCTCCACCTCAAAGCCCACGAGAGCTTGAAATCACACTGACTGCAATTGTTCTAGAAGAAAATGTTCAACAAAAGCACCCACCAGATACACTGCCTGCTGCAGAGACGATTAGACCAGAGCAGACTCCAGCTTTAGAAACTCCACCCAAGGAGGAATTACCACTGCAAAGAAGTTCTCCTCATTTGCATGAGATAAAAGGTGAGCCATTTCAACCAACTCCTTCTCATGAAGCAGAAGATGAGCCGCTGCAAACTATCCTTCCTCCCCCTCTTGAGATCAAAGATGAGACGCTGCAGATAACTCTTCCTTCCCCTGGAATAAAAGATGAGCCAATGCAAACGATATTGCCTCTCCCTACCTTTGAAACAAAGGATGAGCCATTGCAACCAACACCTTCTCCTCCTCTTCATGATGTCAAATATGTACAGCAACAACCACCCTCTCCTTCTTCTCCTCCTCTTGACGAGGTAAAAGATGAGCTGTTGCAACAAACTCCTTCCCCTTCCCCTGAGGTAAAAGATGAGCCAAACCCAAACCCAAACCCCCCTAATCCCCCTCCTCCTCTTGAGAGAAAACATGAATTGCCACAACCAACCCCTCCTACTCCTTCCCCTTTCGTAAAAGATGAGCCATTGCAACCAACCCTCCCTCCTCCTCCCATGGTAAGAGACAAGGAGTCACAACATACCCCTCTTCCTCTTGATGCATATGATAATTGGTTACAACTACCCCCTCCTCCTGAGATAGATGATGAACCCTTGCAACTTACCCCTCCTCCTTCCCCTAAGGTAGATGATGAGCCTTGGCAACCATCTCCTCCTATGGTAATAGGTGAATTGGTGCAACCAACACCTCCTCTTACTGACTTAAACAATGAACCTTCACAACCTAGTCCTCCCCCCTTGATAAAAGACGAGTCTCTACAACCAACTCCCTCTCCTCATCCTCCTTGGGTAAAAGATGAAATGATGCAACCGACCCTTCCTCTTGAGCTAAAAGATGAGACACTGCAACCAATCCCTCCTCCACCTAAGGTGATAGATGAATCATTGCAACCAACTCTTCCTCTTCCTCTAAAGATGATAGATGAACAACCACAACCAACCCCTCTACCTCCTCACCTTGAGGAAAAAGAAGAGTCAATACAACCAATCTCTCCTCATCCTAAGGTAAAAGATGAGTTGTTGCAACCAACCCACCTGCCTCTTTTTCTTGAGTTAACAGATCAATCATTGCAACCCATCTCTCCTTCTCCTCCTCTTAAGGTAGAAGATGAGCCGCTCCAACCAAAACCTTCTCCTCATCTTGAAGTAAAAGATGAACAATTGCAACCAACCCCCCCTCCTCTCGAGGTTAAAGTTGTATCATTGCATCCATCCCCTCCTCCTCCTCCTCCCCTTAAGGTCAACGATGAGTTGTTGGAACTAACCTCGCCTCCTCCCCCTATGGTAATAGATGAGATATTGCAATCAACCCCTCCTCCTTCCCCCCCTATGGTAAAAGATGACCTATTGCAACCAACCCATCCTCCTCCACCTCATAAGGGAAAAGACGAGCCATTGCAACAAACCCCTCCTCCCCTTGAGATTGAACAAGGATTGTTGCAAGTATGCCCTCCTCCTCCTCCTCTTGAGTTAAAAGATGAGTTGTTACAACAAACCCCTCCCCCTCTTCCTAAGGTAAAAGATGAGCCAATACAACCAACCACTTCTCCCCCACCTAAGGTAAAATATAAGCCATTGCCACCAACAACTTCTCCTCTTGAGATAAAAGATGTGTTGTTGCAACCAATCCCTCTTCTTCCCCTCTCTCCTTGTCTTGAGGTAAATGATGAGTTAGTACAACCTACCCCTCTTCCCCATGATGTAAAAGATGAGTCATTGCACCCAATCTCTTCTCTTCCTCATGAGGTAAAAGATGAATATTTCCAATCAAGTACACCTCCTCTTCTTCCCCCTCCTCCACCTCCTCCTATGATAAAACATGTCTCATTACAACCAACCCCTCCAACATCTCCTTCCAAGGTAAAACATGTCTCATTGCAACCAAAACCTCCTATGCCTCCTCCTAAGATAAAAGATATGCCATTGCAACTAATCCCTCCTCCTCCTCCTCCTAGCGAGGTAAAAGACGAGTCATTGCAACCAAACCTTCCTCCTCCTCTTAAGGTAGAACATGAGTTGATGCATCTAAGCCCACTTCCTTCTCCTCCTTCTCCTGGGGAAATAGATGAACCGCTACAACCAATCCCATCTCCTCCTCTTCCTTATGAAGTAAAAGATGAATCTCTACAACCAATCCCACTTCCTTCTCCACTTGAGATAAAACACGTACCACTACAACCACCCCCTCCTCCTCCCCTTGAGGTAAAAGACGAGCCACTACAACTAATCCCTCTTCCTCCTCCTCTTGAGTCGGTAAAAGATGAACCACCACAATTGACGCCGCCACCTCTTCTTAAGGTAAAACATGAGTTGGCACAACCAATCTCTCCTCCTCACAAGATGAAAGATGATTTAATGCAACCAACCTCTCCTCCTTCTCCTCTTGATATAGAATATGAGTCACTCCAACCAACCCCTCCCCCTAATGTAAAAGAAGAGTTAGTGCAACCAATCCCTCCTCCTCCCTCACCTAAGTCAAAAGATGAGTCATTGCAATCAATGCCTCCTCCTCCTAATGTAAAGCATGAGTCGTTGCAACCAACCCCACCACCACCACCTCCTCTTAAGGTGAAAGATGAGCCACTACAACCAACCCCTCACCATCCTCCTCATTTTGAGATAGAAGATGAGGTGTCGCAACCAACCCCTCCTCCTCCTCCTCCTCCCCTTGAGAGAAAAGATGAGGTGCTCCAACCAACCCCCCCTACTACTCCTAAGGTAAAAGATGAACCATTACAACCAAATCGTCCTCATCCTCTTGAAGCAAAAGATAGGTCATTACCTCCAACCCTTCCTCCACCCAAGGTAAAAGTTGAGCCACTTCAACCAACGTCTCCTCCTCCAAATCCTGAGATAAAATATGAATCGGTGCAACCAACCCCTCCTCTTCCTCCTCCTCCACCTCGTGAGGTAAAATATGAGTTTGTGCAAGCAACACCTCCTCCTCCACCACCACCACCTCCCAAGGTAAATTATGAGTCAGTGCAACCCAACTCGCCTCCTCCTCCTCTTCCTCGTCCACCTCTTGAGATAAATTACGAGTCAACGCAACCAACCCCTCCTCCTTTTCCTCCTCCACCCCCTGAGGTAAAAGACGAGTTGATGGCATCGACACCTGAGCACGAAGAAGAAGAACCAGAGGAAGAAGAAGAAGATGAAGAACAAAGAGATGATGATAGTGTTGAATCAAGTCCATGGTCATTCTCAAAGCAACTCTTGGTACCTGCTGGTTTAAGCTTGTTAGCTTGTATTTTTTTATTTGCTTTTCATGAAATAAAATGTTGCAAACATTGTTGAAAATTAATTCAATATATAACATGAAATTAATTTTTGCTCTTTATAGATATTTAAAGTTGAGCTTTTATATTTAAAATAAATTGTTATTATTAAAATTTTAAAAAATAAAAATAAAAATTATTAGTTCACAAAACACTTCCTTAAATAAAGATTTAAAGCATTAATTAAAGCAATTTCTTTAATCCTCACACATCATGGTATTAATATAATGCGTGGGGTGTTTAATCCATTAGTCAAGTTTAATTTGAATTGGGTGGGCAAGTGGAATGTTTATTCTATGTTAAGTAGACGTTTTTTATAAGTAGTTTTAAAAATTCTGTATTCATCTAATAACATGGACTGCTCATAAGAGCTTACATCATTGCATCTTAATGTACATTAGAACTTTCAGCATTGCTTTGTTCTTATGCAAAATTACAACAATTGTTTATAGATCTTTATTTCTTCATTTTTTCGCTGTAATCATTTGTGGACCCAAAATCTCTCAAAAATGTCAATCTGTGCGTCCTCGGCACAAGCCCGAGCCTTAGCATCCTTTGTGTCACGAGTTTTTGTGCACGAAATATTCTCTGTCAGTCGCAAAAAAGTAGATGATCCTGTATCTTTGACCTTGTGCATCTTCTACCTTATCATTTATTTTCTTATTCTCAAAATATATGGACTACATTTTACATTTATATTTATTATTATATATTTATATAAAATTAGTAGAACTATTTATTGTCGTACCACATATGTTATTCGTTCGTCAATTGTGAATACACCTCAAATTATATGTTATCCATGCATTCATGCATAATAGTTATATATTTATTAACTATATATATATACACACACACATCGCTCACATTTTTTTAAGCTACCTTTCTTGAACTCTTGCTTATCCATTCATCATCCACCCCCCCCCCCCCCCCCCCCCCCCCCCCCCCCCCACACACACGTGTGTGTGTGTGTTTCTTTTGAATTTGGAACGTTTGTCATATAATCAATCTGGACATTACACTTGTATCCTCCTCGTGCAATTCTGGAAAAAGGCCATAGTCCACCCCAAATTCTAAAATAAAACCATCTATCAACATAAATATTCTATGAAACATAAATCAAATAAAATAATAATATTTTTTAAGTTTTAAAGAAATTATATGTATATATGTAAAGATTAATGAAATTAATATTAATTGAGATTCGCTTTAATTTCAAATTTATTAAACATTGAGAGGGATCAATTTTCTTGAGCTTCAAATATATTTTAGAGTACAAAACTTGAGAAAATGATTGCACCTCAAGGGATTTGACCGCTCTCAATGATTGATAGATTTGTACTTAAGATGGATCTAGATTGGCTACAATAATAAGTGGTCACATCAAAATGATGCTATATAAAACCAAATTACAACATTGAAATCATTTCAACCAAGATTGTTGTGGTTTCAATTACAGTTTCGGTAACCATGAAGTACATTGTAGTCAATTTGAACATCACGATAAAATTGATCATGTCGGCCTTATAGAACCATGCATTGTATACATTCTCTTTCTTAAGCGAAATCATAACTTGTTCTCAACTGTCTTTTTTTTCACAAGGATCATTACATCAAGGTCTTGGATATGTCATGGTAATATATTGACAACAATTTTTTTTATTGATGAACATTGATGGTGTGTGCTCTATATTTTGATTGGCTTGAATACATAACATGCAAAATTGGACTAATGCGTGTTCTTAACATATCTTCAACTTGTGTTAGATTTGAAAGGACTCACACATGTTACACCTTTAACTTTCAAGAACTTCTACAGTTCATATATGAAGTGATGCCCTTTGTAACGTCTCCAACCCTCCGACCCGCGAAGAGGATGCTACCATAATACTGCTATCTAATCCGCTAAACTAGCCCCATGAACATAAAATGAAATGCGTTGAAGTACTAAAATGCACAGATGCATAAATGTTTAACACACAATGGAGGCAAATCCATTCCATGCATTCACATGTTCATTGTAATTCATTGTCAAATGTAAATGCAAAGATTTAAACACAAGAATACTTATCTTATGAAGAAGCTCGTCCCGCAACCAGCTATGTCGTTGCAACATTCCACCCAACCATAGGCCAGTGTGCTCCTTAATCTCTCAACAACACTGCCAGCCTTGAGCTGGGCATGATTCCCCAAGGAAAAGGAAACTAAGCGGGCTCACACATAGCCAAAGATATGTCAAAACTCAGTCAAGCCAAATCTATGTTTGGGTTTATCAGACTGCCAAGGGGATGGAAAGGCTTGTTTGCTAAGCTAGTGAGCTCAACCATAGAGCTATGGAGACCTACACAAGATCTGACTTGGCTTTCCCAACATCTATGCACCCAACACAAGGAATCATCCCATTCTCTGTTGTACAGTCCCTCGGGCTATGCATTCTCTTCCAGTGCTATTCAGGATGTGCAGTAAGGAATAAACAACCCTCAAGATCTCTCAGTGAGGTTCCTCATACACTAGGTTTATCAAGCAACCTACCTCTTCCACTCCGAACTGGTTCAGACCCAAAGTAAGGTGCACAACAACTCAGACCAAAACAAAAATGCATACACAACAATATACACAATTTCTGGGTTGAGAAAACAGTTCGGCAACAAAAATGAATTGCCAATATGTGTGAAAACAACAGCCTAACAGCAATTAGTATCCCAGGGACGTTTTGGCCCTAATGTGGCCAAAAACAAATTCATCACCCACACCCAAGAGAACGTGGTCTCTCCTATAAATCGACAACAAATCCAAAACGATTTTCTGCCTGACAAACAGTGGGGAATGCAATAGAAAATGTTGGGGAAGAAACCCAACCACAAGATCATCACAAAAACGAAATTCCCAACCCTAAGAAAATGAAGAATGACTGCCCACGTTAGGGAAAATATACACAACAAATCCAAAATGAATTTCACACAAAAAACTTCCATCCGTTTGAGAGAGCCCCAACGTGGATGACTGATGATGAGGGAAACGTCCGAGAACCCAAAATCGTGAATGAGAACACCTAACAGAAAAATCGTGAAGGTAAAAACAACTCCCCTGCTCTTTGCGTGAGGAAAATGGAAAAAATGGGGTCGTGGTCTCCTCTCCTCCTGCCACGTGAGGATGGATGTGCTCCCTGGTGGAGTGTGCATGTGGGCAATGACTGATAGTCCTGCCCATGCAAAAACGTTTTCCTAGGGCAATAACTGCCCCCAATTAACTCCAGAGGATTTAATTTGGTAGTTGAGATAAGAATAAGACAAAAAAAGGTTGTTGAATGTGGGTGAGTAAGACAAAAGATAGGTGACAACTAAATGGGTTCACCTCTTGACACTTGGCTTTTCCCAAATAGCTCCCAAGGGTTAGACATCTCCCCCCCATATCCTTAGGAATATAATGCCCTTTTCATTATGGTTGCATTGGCATAGCTGGTTGTGGGTATTTTTAATTAAATTGCATTTTTACATGTTGCCAAAATTATAATGTGCCGACTAGCATGAATATACCATCAACAATGATTTTAATCGCCAGAACATAAAATGCTAAATCGAAGGTGGGGCTTTTTTCCTTTAGCTCCACACCATGATTAATTAGAACATATACATCATTTACATTTTTAATGCAAGCGGGGTCAAAACCCAAGTGTTACACCCTTGCAAAAACTTTTTCTCTATTCTACTTCTCTATCCATCATTTTCTCTTTCAACCTTTCCTTCATAAAATTCATGTGTCATTTTCCTAGTCTTCGTAATAGTCATAATACCAAAATAAAATGCAATTAATGATTTCCCATGAAATTTCAATGGTCAATTAATAAGATTAATGTGAGTTTCCCAAAAATGATTCCACACATCCTTGAATCCACCTACCAAACTACATTCTAGTTTAATTTTATTATGTCCCCGCCCGAGGGGATATATATGAATCGCTCAACGCGATTATTTGAAGTAAATTGTTGCAACTTTAAAAAAATTGTATAATTTTTCCTATAGTTTGTATTAAATTTGTTTTGGGAATTATTGAAATATTGATTTATCTTGCTTTTTATTGGTTTATATAGGTGACGTAGGAGTGGGACTTTGTGCCCCAAGACCCGGCGGCGGGCTAACGTCAGCAGCATTAACTTAGTTTTTTCTACGTGTCTATTGCATGCACCTTTCCGAAGCTGATGCACGGATTAGTATTCAATGCAACACGGTTGGATGTAGGTAGGCGATGTAATAATTATATCATCTGCCTTAATGAATTGGATTTTGTGACGGGTGAGCGCTGCAATTGCCTGTACTTCTATTACCTCCATGATTTCCATCTCTGCAGCGTGAATGCATGTCATCGCGCTCACGGAATGTACTCTGCCAGAACTTTTTCCATCGTCCCAGAAGTTGCAACAGAGGTTTGTATACCACTGGGCCTCTCTTCACTCTCTGGTATCAACCCATAATCTGTATTATTTTCTCTTAATAATCCGGTTTACAATTTTTTGCATTCTGTGTCAACATCATGGTTGAGCTTACAAATTCTCGCAGGACATAAAATCGTACCATATGTAAAATTCTTGCATCACGTGATAGTATGCTTAATGTAAAAGACAAAAATGTTTGAACAATAAATATGTATGATATTCCTGGTCTTATTCCAGATTGCCAACTAACATATTCCAGATTGTATGATATTCTTGGTCTTATTCCAGATTGCCACAATAATATTTTCATGGGTTTGGTTTCAGACTCTAGACTAACATACTCTCAGAACAATTATGTGTTTACAAAATTAATTCATGAAACGCGGCAATTAGAAAGCTTGCGGGCAAATTGGTCCTCCTGCATTGAAAGCTTCATCAAAGCACATAGACAAAGACCCGTAAAAATACAGGGGCTGCCTTGAGGCCCAGGATATCGGATTTTAATGGCCCCTCGCTAAGTTTTGGCTATTGAATTAATCAAACTTTAAAAGAGTGAACTGGGGTTTGGTAACTACAGTGCACTACAGACATTGAATTCTCTCTTTTATTTTTTTATGATGTAAAGCGCTGAACCAGGTGTAAATGTGCTTAGACATAGAGGCGCCATTAAAGTACGAATAACAAAACCTCATGCATTCATTCACAAGAACATCTCACAGTACTCATTTTAAAGCACTTTATACCATCATAGTACATAGTTTACAATACACGTTTGTCACTGAACAACGGCTTCTGAGAGAAAGATTTGTCTCATTGGAGAGAAGCGAAATGAACTGCTGTTTCGTAGTGCAAATCAATAGAAACCTAGCCAGCGTTTGGGATGATTCTAGCCGTAGCTTCCCTTTGACTATTTAATTGTGAGGTTATTTCAATTTGTTGATCATACCTTCTATGCATAAAATGTTGGGCATACCAACTACCTTATGCCCTAGATAGTATTACGCATTTCTTTGTAACTAAAAATATTAAACTCCTACAAATAATTAACTTATTTGTGTAAATTAAACTCCTACCATGTGTAAATTCCTCAAAATTAAACTCCTACCATGTGTAAATTCCTCATAACATTGTTATACGATAATGCAAATAATGAAGTGCGAGTAAATCACCTCTCATTTTAATTTTTTGGGTTTTTTGGCTTGTCGATTCCTTAATCTCAGCGAACAGGCTGCAATTGCCTGTATTCATATTCGTTCTATGATTGCCACCTCTGCAACTTGAATAGATTGGATTTTCTTGAATGGATTGGATTTTCTGGAGGGCACGCACTGCAATTGCTTGTACTTATACTAATTCCATGATTTGCATTCCATAATTTCCACTCAAACTGCAATTGCTTGCACTTACACTAATTCCATGATTCTATATCTGCAGCTTGAATATTGGATGTTTATTCAAATGTCATGGCTATAACATCACGCTCACGGAATGTACTCTGCCAGAATTTCTATCACCCCAGAACTTGCAACAAAAAATTGTATAGTACTCGGCCTCTCTTCTTTCTCTGGTATCAACGCATTATCTTTATCTTTTCCCTTAATGATCGGGTTTCCAAATTTTTGCATTCTCTGTTATCATCACATAATGCCTACCTTTTTGAGTTTTTTCTCTAATGGTTGAGTTTACCAATTCTTGCAGGACATAAAATGGCTATGTTACCATCTGTAAAATCCTCAAGACAGTGTTATACGATAATGCAGTTAATTAAGTGCGAGTAGATCACCTCTCTTTTAATTTTTTTGGTTTTTGGGCTTGTTGATTCATTTGCCTCAACAAACACACTGCAATTACCTGTACGCTTATTCATTCTATGATTGCCACCTCTGCATCCTGGATGAAATGGATTTTCAGGAGGGCGGGCACTGCAATTGCTTGCTCATGAAGACATTTTTATATGTTTTTTTTAGATAATGAGGTGCTAGTAGATCACTGGTTCACATCCCATTTGAATTTATTAATAAAAAGTCATTTTGCTGATTTCAAGTGCAGTTTCATTTCACAGAATTCTGTGAATCCATTTTCGTTAAAGAGGATGTGGGATCTTTATATCACAAAATGACTCGAATGGCAGAGAGTTGCTTGTTGTTATATAGTTATATTTATGTTGTTATATGTTTATGTTCGATAAATCGCAGAACGTTTTAAAGTTTATACTCCAGTTGATGTTAAATTCAACGGGTTTCAGTTTTACAGGTGATACAGTGAAAGCAGAAAAAATGGAGCTCGTGTAATGGAAACAATGGGTCGGACTTTGGGGATTTTCAAAATTTTGCTTCTGCTTCTTGTTTTTTTTTATATATATTTTTTTGTTTATTTTTGTTTTTTGTTTTTTGTTTTTTTGTTTATTACAGTCATGCAAATAATGTGGGTTTATGTTTTAATACAAATATATGATTAGAATCATATATTTGCATTTTTAAATAGTGGTTATGAGCTTTAATGATTTATAAATGTATCGACACTGATTATATCTAGCTCATCCCCTGAGCCCAACCGAGTCCGGTAGCCAATCAAAGTAGCCATGCCAAGCCAAGTGGCAAAGCCCATGATCCCAGCCCATGAGCCAATTACAACGATGCTGGACAACCTCAGTTCAAAGGCAGCAAATGCCGCAGTAACACGGTGGAGAAAATGATCCAGCTTGCTATCAAGGTAGGACTGTGGATTGGAAGAAGGATACCGCCCCAAGACACCCAAAACTCCTCCGGCCTCCTCTACAGCTGTTCATGGCCCTAATTATAATAATGTTTTAGGTTGAGATTCAATTTGAACTGCTATATGAAGCTTTGAAGCGTTAACATCCAAAGTATATATAGACGCTATATCTAAATCTATTTAATTTTAAAGACTTTTGCTTGGGGTAGTGTGCCCCAAAACCGGGCTGCGGGCTTTTATCAGCAAAGTTTTAATGCACTTTACGGTGTGTAAGGTCAGTCTGCACAGTGCAGGGGATGGGAGATGTGCTACTTAGGTTTGCTGAAACTTTCATCACTGAGTCATTATTATTGAAATTAATGTTTCCAGCAACCTGCTATGCTATGTGGGATGACATGCATCCATTACTTTGATTATAGTTGGATTGATAATTAATTTAAATCCAACTATTTATACTTAACCGTTAATATGTATTGAGAAAAACAGAGATGAGTATGTGTTCTCGAGCAAAAAATCAGGCTGAATTGGGTCAGAGAATGAATTCAATGGAGCATGGTGCCAGTTTCCAGATAATGGGAAATACATATTTTTTTTAAATAATCTTCAGATTTAATTTTTTTTAAATCAGTAATATTGAAGTAAAATTACAAGATGAGATCATAATTTAAGTTAACATTCAAAAGAGAAGATGTATAAAGTTCTCTATTGAAGTAAAATTACAAGATGAGATCAGAATTTAAGCTAACATTGAAAAGAGAATATGTATAAAGCTCTCTTTCAGAGGCTTATCCTTGAGAACGAGATCCAACAGTCTTACCAAGATAACCATTCATATCAATGTTAGTTCGTTGAGAACGCGAAGGACGAGTTTGAAGACGAGAAAGGCAGAGGGCGTTTGCAGGTTTCCAGTGACAGATTGCATAAGATTTTTAGGTATGTGAAGATCTATGCCTTTAGGTTTTTGGAAGTGTAATTATTTTGGTTAGTAGTTGTGTTGACAAGTTAGTAAATAAATTGTTATTATTATTAGTTTTTGCAAAAGGACCAGTCTTGATTGTTGTATCACTAAGTTGAAGGATGGTGATGCCATTGTCACATATAGTTTAGGTATCACTAATGTGAAGGATGGTGACTCTATTGTCACATATAGTTTAGACTACAATACATTTTTTCTTTTCCATAAAGATAGTGAATTCACATAGCTGGTATTATGTTCTAATTTTACAATAAGATGCTTATGGTTATTAATTGAGAAAGGTTAAACACACATGGGAGGTTTGCTTAATTGGAAGCCATGTTTTAAAATATAAAGTCGGAGATAGTTTTGTCACAAATAGTTTAGACTACATAGTTTAGACAACAATAGGCGTTTCTTTTCTTGAATTTCAATAGCTGGTATTTAGCTATAATTTGGTTCGTGAATTCCAATAGATTATTATGTCACGAGCAAGCTGTGATATATATAAATAGGTAGATAGGTAGATTGCATTAATTCTACTATACAAAAGTTAATTTTTTAATGTTTAACAAAAATTTGTAAAAATTGTGAGTCAATTATGTATTGTTTTTGTTTTTTTTGCTTTCAGTGCCATACCTACTACACATTTTTTACGCCAATATCGATTTTAATACCTATAAATTTCTCACAATCTATACAATATATATAAAGTACATGAAAGCTACACGATCTATACAATATCTATATAAAGTACAGGAAAGTTGCAAACACCTGTAATGTTTAAGTCTCTTTCAAGCTTAAATCCATCTAAACCAAAACAGTCGCTCTCATTAAGAATTATTCTTTTCTTGGGATTTTCAAATATTCTCTCTTCATTAACTCAGACATGATTTTATCCATACTTGACACTAGAGGCAAAGTAATCGACTTAAGCTATCAAAATTATTAGGTCTTCAAGTGACATGAAATAAATAATTAACTTAAAGGAATAATGGTCAAATTTTCCTATATTCACTTCTAATAACATCAATTTCCTTTACTCAACCATTATTCCCATCAATTCGTTACTACTCATGCTTACAATATTGTCATGTGTTTCTTTATTTCCTTCCTTGGCCTTAACACAGTGATTACACACTTTTGTTTGCTCGAGTTTTCAAATGATCTTCATCCAATGTTAACATAGGATTTCATAAAGGATCAAATGCATCCCAAATCATGAAATCTCACCTGGCTGCTGGATTTATTCTTGTAGAGACTTCAGGTTTTTTTTGGCTTTTGAAATATCCTTAAAAGTGACAAATTCTTTCAATTATAAGTGAATTAGACAAAAATCTTTATTTTGCGGCTGAAATGAGCAGAAATTTGGTTTTTTATGTTTTTAAAGCCTTTTTAAGAGTCAATTCTCTGTAGAAGCTTGTTTCCCTTTTGATGTTTTTAATAGCGAAAAATATTTTTTGTTTTATTTCGTTTTGTAATTTTCCTAAATATGTGGGAAGACAATATGAAGGTCTTTAACTACTAGTAGGATACCTGTGTTTAACCTTAGAAAAGGCTTTGAAATATAGCATTTTTTTATAATATTCTTGAAATAGAATGTTTTGTGCTCAAAATATTTGTACAATGTTTTTAGCTCAAAACATCCTTCAATTCTGTTATGCAATCGGCATTGAATCCTTCGTTTAATTTATTGAGTCCTTTGGACACTTGTTAACTACTAGCCACAAAGTTAGTGGCAATGTCGGGGACATTGCCACCACGTGGCTCTTGTTTAATTAGTACCCAAGCTACATAATAATGGGATTTGCATAGAAGACAATTAATCTTACGAAAAAATCCATGTATAAAAACCTTGGAGATTGAGGAAAAAATGATTCAACAATGGAGAAAAAGTTACACGCAAAAAGTATGGGTGATGTCATCTAGGCAAGCTTTGCTCCACAATTAAAGTAAACCGTCTGATCATGAGGTCCTCAATGGATGATGGGGATGAATGAAAAAGGCATTGGTGGGTGGTGAGCCTATTGTACATCCTACCTCCACAATGAATCATGATCGTTGTGTTGAACACACGAGGAACACTGAGAGGGGGTGAATAATTGTTTTGCGCTTAATTAGTTTTTTAATTGATCAACAAAATGCAAACATTCATTCAACATTTAATGTAATTGATTAACAAATTGTACACAGGAGACACACGATATGTAAGTAGAAAGACTTTGTAATATATTTAATGGTTTACATCAACTTGTTAATCTTCAGTCACAATTATGGTTCTCTTGAAATTCTATGCCACATGCATATGAGCAATAATTGCCCTAACGCTTCTTTTCGGTACACCCATAGTCAATGGTTAATCCAAATCTTCTTTCTTCTCCCACTCGCAATGGATGGGCCAAAGCTTTCTTTATGGTCCCACAAGCACTAGTTTCTCCAATGCTTTATTTCTACACCCATAGGCAATGGTTTACCCACGACATTATTTATGTACCCATGAATCTTTGCACCCACGAATCTCTTCTCCCATAAATTTATGAAACTTTTCTTCAATCAACCTATTAATTAGATATTTTGTTTGCAAAAAAACAATTTGATTTTCTTCCTTTTCTTCTTTCCTTTGATCAACAAGATGTTGATCTCTTCTTTCTTTTTGTTCCTTCGCTTCTTGTATTCCCCAAAAATTTATACTATCTAATTTATTTCATATTTCTCACCCTCTCAAATGAAATGCGGCACATTTTATTTATACACATTCACTCATGTTATTTTTTCATTTTAGCCGACATTAACATTTGGCAAGTAATTATTTCTTTTTACAAAGTATATGGAGCCGACTAACTATTATGTTTCATATTTTATGAAACATATTTAATATTACTTCTTGTCAATTTGCTTTTAAGACCTACATGTCACATTCATTTCATTTGAAAAGATCCTCAGGTATGTCTTCTATAGTTCTGCTTCAATGGTTAACCCTTCATACGAATTGTATTGCCTCCATATTCAGTATAATTATCTATCATCTTTTGATCCATGATTATCTTTCCAACTTCTTTAAGCAATCCTTTATGTGATAACAAGATCAATATATATAGTCAGCTTTAAACACTTCAAACACACCTTGTTCACCTTTGTCAGTAATGAGCATCAATGACAATGATCATACAACGATCATCTTGCCTTGACATCAATGACAACTTTTGCCTACATATTGGACTAGTAAAAACCAAATATAATTCACTGTGGAGCTCCTGCGTCAAGTCTCCTTGGGAAGAAGATAATTGAGCACCTTATCATCAAATTGACATGAATGTCAATAGAAAACTGAGTGATTCGATCCAAATTCACTTTTGGAATCCATGTGGCTTTTTCTTGGCCTTTGTTTTTCAAGTGAACTCAATATTCCTTGGTCTTTTGACTTCTTGTTCTTCCTACAACTCTTCCATCGAGAACTCTACAATCCCTTATTTTTCACATTTAGGAATATGACCTCTCTAATCAATTATGTAATCACCATACTCTTTAGAAATCCCCTCATGATGTTCTTATAAATTAGCCACATTTTCAAATTGTCCAAATATGTGAGCAACTCTAACACACAAGTGTTTTTAGAATTTTTCTTCAAAATTTTGCAAGGGCTTATCTTTATTGTCTTTAATTTATTATAAGTGCCCTTGTGAATCAAAATTTTTGATCTCTTGCTTGTGTTGTTGGTTTCTCTTCTACAATTGTTTCTGCATCTTTTCATAGGCCTCTTTCATATGTTCCACAAAATATTACGCATCTACACTCTTTTGACTTCTTTCTAGTAACAATGTCAAAGTCAACCACTCCTATGGGTGATTTCCATCGATAATATAAAATGCACTTTTACTTGTAGACCTGTTTATTGAATCATTGTAGGAAAATTTAGCTTGTGTCGACACTAAATCCCACTGTCATGGCCTTTTACCAACCAAGCATTTTACAATGTTCTCCAAAAATACCAATGATCTTGTTGTCCATGTATGTTGTTATGCTTCTAGATAATCCATGTAATTTCACAATTTCTTTAAACAACAACACAACTCTGCTAGTAGCATCATTAATCTTTTTACAAGGAATGAAATTTGTCATATTATTTAAGTTGTCAACAACAAAAAGAGTGAATAATTACCTTATTGGGTTCTTGGCAAGACCAACACAAAGTCCGTGTTAATGTCTTCATGGCGCTTCTGGTATCAACAATGGTGTCTACAACCTTATATTTTGAGTTCTACCCTTTGCATGTTGACAAATTATGCAGTGTTCAACACATTTCTTAATATCCCTTGTCATTCCTAGCCAATAGTAGTGCTCCTCAACTAATGCATTGGTATTGCAAGAACCAAACTATCCACTCATGCCTCCATTATTTAACTCTCTAAGCAAATTCCCCTTCTAGATCCTCTTGGAAATACGTACACTTAATGATTTTTAATTAAAATTCCCTCTTGGATGAAATATCCCAAGTATGGAGTTCTATCATAGCACCATGGTTCTTTGCTTGCCTTCCGTTCTTCAACAAAATTTGGATCTTCTTCATAAAAAATTGTCATCTATTCTAATCCTATTACCTCCACTATCATGGTAGACAACAAAGATAATCTTCTGCTCAAAGCATTTGCAACTTGATTTGATTTTCCCATGATTTTCCTTATCTATGTTTCAATGCAAATGTATAACTTTGCAAAGATTCAACACACTTCATATTCCTTTTATTAAACTTAAATTAGTTGTTCAAATACCTCAATTCTTGATGGTCAATGTATAGAACAAACTCTTTTGGCAACAAGTAATGCCTCCACTTCTTCAATGTATGATTTTTTTTTTTAAAAGATGGTCATAAACAAAATATTTATGCTTTGTCTCATTCAATTTTTTAGTGAAGAAAACAATGAATCTTCCCTCTTGACTCATTACTACTCCAATGGTTGTCCCACCAACATCACAATCAACCCAAAATACCTTGTCAGAGTCTGGCAAAGCCAACAACGACCTCTTAATAACTTTCTTCTTTAGCAATTCAAATCATCTCTTTGCAACAACATTCCATTTAAATTCTCTTTTCCTCATGCAAGTAGTCAAAGGTGCACATATCCCCTTAAAATTTAAAAACTAGCTTGTCTACGAAAACTTAACACTTCAAATGTGATCTTAGGAAATTAACATATTATACAACTCGATGGGAAAGCTCTAGAGTTCTCAATTTTTTATAGGTTGAATTTAGTTATTATTTTACCCCATGGATCGAAAAATGGTGTTACCAGTAGCACCCTTTTTTTTATGGGGCTAAAACTACAACTTTTTTGAAACCTCGACTGATGCCATTGCAATCAAAACCATAAATAAACCCCTGAATCAAAAAGTGGTTCTCTCATAGTAACCCTTGTTATTTTTTCGAGGTTAAAATTACATCTTGTTCTAGGATATGAGATGGGGAATTGTGCCCCCCCTCCCTTCACACCACCTTTACCACACTATAAAAACCATGAGAGGGGGGAGGGCGTAGGGCATGATTCTGATTATGATTATGGAATTGCGTCTACCCCACCCACCACCCTTCCCACCCCTCTTTACCACTCTACCCACCCTCCCATGGCTTTTAAAACCATGGGCCATGGCTTAAAATTATGGGGGGGGGGGGGGGGGGTAAAACCATGGGCCATGAATTAAAACCATGAGAGGGGCAAGGGCAAGGAGTGGGGGGAATGGAGGGTGGCAGTGTGAAAAGAGAGGTGCAATTATTTATTCCTTAAAAATTCTTTGGTTGCGCATAAGATGACTCTTCTTCCACTGTTGTATTATTATTTTTTAACAGAAACGAATAAAAATCGTATTAGTTTAAAAAGGCTGTAGCCCAGCCAAGCTTACAAAGGGGGAAGTGCAGATGGAGGGCTGATGACCTCTAACATTATTGTCAGGCTTCTTATGAATACTTTGGGAGAAAGATCCCACTTGCTTCTAGAGCTTTTTCGAGAAAAAAACGAATGCTTACAAGAGTAAACTCTCACGAATTGTGAGCAGAGAAAAGTGCGGAAGCAAAGTATTAAATGGAAGGAGAGGTGAGATGCCCCTTAATGAAAGGGTCCAATCGCTTTTGGGAGCCTGAGAAAATGTTTGAGGCCGCTTCCTTTTCCTTGTGTTCTTTGTTGGTATTTCACCCTCTAGTGAGGGGAGGAGAAGAGGTTGAAAAGTCTTTAGAATCAGAGTTTCCCTCTGACCCAGATGAAGGGACTAAGGACACTAATCCTGCTTGTGATTGAGCCTCGTGACCTGATGCTTGGGGGGGATTAGGAGGAGCAGGTCCTGGAGAGGTTTCTTTCGTGGAAGGAGCGACAAGAATTGTCTTCAAGGGGGCTCTACAACCTGCACCTGGTCATCTGCTGCTTCCAATTCTGGATCTTCTAGTTCCTGCAAAACTTCAAAGCTGTTTTTGTTTTTTGGCGAAGGAGATTCTATGAAAGGAGTCCGATTTTGAGATGAGCCCTTGTGCTGTGAGGTTTGAGGCTCCTTTCTTCGAGGGGGTCATTGTCTATTGATGACCTTTTGGAACTCTGTATCTTTGGAAGCGGGAGGAGTTGTTGTTTTCTGTGATTCTGCATGCTTGGGGCAAATTTTGGCGAAGTGGCCGTATACATGGCAAAAGTTGCATTTGAATGGAATCTTCTCATAGTCCAGTTCTTGGATGTGACTTCAATCTCCTAAAGTAAGCTTTAGGGCCTCCGGAAGCCATTTTTCCAGATTTACCTCTACGCAAATGCGGGCACATCTGAACTAACCCCCTTTTGGATCTGCACTATCTAGGTAGCACCCTAGCTTATTACCGATGTCCACAAGAGTGCTTTTTCCCCAAAGATGAAGTGGGAGGTTTGGCAGTCTTACCCATACTGGAGCAATTGCAATCTCTTCTTCTGGATTAAATCCAAGAGTCCAAGGAGCTAAAAACAACCCTTTCGAGCCCATGAAATAGGGGCCCGATCGGAAGACCACATCTCGTTCTTATTTACTCGGAAACAGGAAAACAAAATACCCCCTACCAGCTGCAAAGAGAGAGACATGTCCTTGCAAAATAGGTTCCAATGTTCTGCAATCCAAAGCTCCACCGTCTTAGGGCTGGGCCACAACCCTGTAAACTTACCGATGAGGGCTTTCTCTGAGAGGATGAGTGCTTTCTGACATGGATCTGAAAGAGAGAGCTTAAAGAGGGGATCTCCTCTATCTTCTTCACAAACTTGGAGGGGGCTTGAGAGGTTGTCGGAGGGGCGACCGCTTGAACTAAGGTCTTGAAGGCCAAGAGCTGGTCATGAGAAGCCATAACCAGGAAAACCTTGAGCCGCCGGGAAGAGCCGAACCCTCAAACCCAACGCGGAAGCAGCAAAACCCAATAGGCAGGAGACGAACTGCTCGACAAGAGGAGGCGACTAGGGAAACCCTAGCCGCAACCTTCCATTCATCACTAAATGAAATAGTATGGCCTATTTTTCAATGTTGTATTATTACTACCAGTGTTGTCTCATTTTTCCTTCTTTATAGGCAACGTTGAATCTTCCTTCCACGCTTCTCTAACATGAATGTATTATTCACCTCATCATAGACAAATTTCTTGTCATATTGCCAATGCCTACCCAATAGCAAACGGAAAGCATCCATTAACACAACATCACACATTACTTTACCATTATATGTTCCAATATAAAAACTTATTAAACTATGTTTGAAAACATTTACATGGTGTCTCTTTTGTAGCCATGAGACCTTATAGGCATTTGGATGTGGTCTACAGTTCAAATTTAGCTTCCTAATGACGCATGCGATTACTAAAATCTATGTGTTGTGCCCATTAACAATTAAAGAACAACACTTACCTCCAATTTTGCAAATGGTTTTGAAAATGGACTTCCTTTCGTCTAGCCCCTTCTCTTCTATCTGGATGTATAGCTTCAACAATATCCTTTTGAACATCAAATTTTCCCCTTTTTCTTGCTACACTTCATCGACATTATCTCCAATTACAGACTTAAATGTTCTCTCAACTCCTTGGGTAACACGAGCCTGACTCTCTTTCCTTCCATTAGCATACAAATTTTTTGGACATTCAAAAGATTTATGCCCATATTGTGTTTTGCATTTGTAACAAATCATCGGGGACTAAGCCAACTCCTTTATCTCTAAGGCTTCCTCTTCTTCCAATGTTCATCTACCTCTGAAGGCTTCATTGTAGTTCTTCCATATTTTTGTTTTGTAACATTCTCACTGTTGTTGTCCTCATTATTAACACAATTGCTTTGTCCTCGTCAAGGCATACCTCTACCTCTACATCTTATAATTTTGAGTACTGGGTTGCTTTCTTGATAATTTTTCTCGACCTTTAGGACAAGTTGATAGGATTCTCCAAGTGTCCTAATTCTCATCATACTTGCCTCATCATGAATAGCATATATCAGACCATTGATATATCTAGCCAGAACTCTTTCTCATTCATCACTATGCCTATACCTAATAGAAAGCTTATAATGTTCCTATGTATATTCTTATATAGTCTTCTCTTTTTTGCCTAAGATTTTGTAATTTCCTATATGAAATCAAAGTATAATCAACACACATAAATTTACCTTTGAGTTTAGCCACCATTATGTGTCAAGTCTTGATTTGTCTTTGGTATCCTTTGCCTCTCTAGCTACACAGTGTCCCACCTTGTCCTTTTAGCTTCATGTAGACGCTATACACTATCTTAGGGTCTTCAATTTTCTCCTTATCAAATAATTTTTCCATGTCTATAATCCAATGAATTAGCCATACTAGGTTCAAAGTTCTTGTATAAATAGGTGTTTCCATATTTAGCTTTCCCCTCCAATTGGAAAGGACTTAATAATTCACTTTTATGGCTATAAATTGTCTCAACTTCTTCTTGTGGGTTCTCAACTCCCAATTCTTCATAACTCACATCATGAGACTATATTGCAATCCTTCTTCTCTTGGTTGTTTCTATGGCTTCTAATCTGGATTGAATAACTCTAAATGTTTGAGTTACCTCATTTATAGCACCTCTATGTTTCCTTTTGCCTCTCCATTTTATGCTTACTCCTCTTATGTTAGCCATACTACTACATCTACAAAATTTGTCCTCTTTCCTATAGTTATACCCAACAAGATCTCCTTGATAGAATTGCAAATTCCTCCAATAATAGTTCCCCTGAACACTCTCCTCAAGCTGGAATTGTTCTGTATCACAAGACATTTTTTTTCTCTGATACCAAACTTGGTGCAACCATATATGTATTAAAATGAAACACATAATGAAGTTGCAAATTTGGGAAACTCGCACTCAAAGTACACAACCACAAGAATAAAATCATACGCCCAAATTTCTAACTAAAATAAACACTACGCACATAGAGAATCATTATTTTCCCACAATTTTATATTACTTCTACAAAAAAAACACATTTGGATTTCTTGGGTTTCAAGAATATATGTAGTTCATATACGAAATGACGCCCTCTAGTCTAAGTCTTAGGTGATCTCTTACATTAAAAAAATGAAAAATATAGATTTCAACCCAAAAATATATTTACTCGTTCTCTAAATTATGGCAACTAAATTATCATGTCTTCTTTTGCAACCTTCCTTTTTTTTTCTTCCATTTCTTCTCTTCTCACCTGGCCAAAACTTTTGTGGCCAAGAGTTTTGTCTTCTTCTTGAGTCGTCCTTTTCTCTTTTGGCCTCTTCTCCATAAAATCCCCATGTAATTTATGTAGCTTCTATTATAGTCATAAGACCAAAATATAAATGCAACTATTAACTTCCCATGAAACTTTAATGGCCAATTAATAATATTAAGGTAGAGTTCCCTCAAAATGATGCCACAAATCTTTGAATCCACCAAACTTGGATAGATTGTGGTTTAATTTTATTTAATTGGTAACTAAGCTAATTAATCTTGGCCATTAGAAAGTTGATAACTAATTATTTGAAAATGGAGAGAAAATTGCTAACAAAAATTATGGATAATGTTATCCAAAACTAACTCCATTCCAAAATTAAATTGAATCCTCTAATATCAAAATTCTTAGTGAACAACAAATATGTAACTCCATTCCAAAATTAAATAGAATCCTCTATATAACCCCTCAAATACCAACATCTCTATCTCTAGTAAAACATCAAGCAAAAGTTGCATTCAAAATATTCTTACAATAACTCATGATGTAAAAACTCTTCCTCGATCTCTATGAATAATGAAGGAAAATCGAATACATAAATGGTAGAAATATTTTATTTAATTTTTAATAAATAAATTTTCTAAATATAATTATAATTTACTTATATTATTATATTATTTAAGTAACCTTATTTTTATATACTTGTTATTATATTCTTTATTATATTAATTCAATTCAGAAAGCATTTATTTTTTTCTATAGTTTTTCCAAAGTTTTGGATTTAATTTGGTTTATTGGATGAGAGTCCATGATTTTATTTAACATGTATTTATTTCTTCTATAGTTTTTCCAAAGTTATGTATTTATTTTTTCTATAGTTTTTCCAAAGTTTTGGATTTAATTTGGTTGATGGGATGACAACTCATGATTTTATTTAATAAGTGTCCAATGACGCTGTCATGACTCGCGAGCTTCTTGGTAGAAGCATTAATTTGATGAAGGCGGCAACATAGCATCAGAAGATGAAGGCGGCAACATAGCTCAGAAGTATGTAGTTGTTAAGTGTTGGTGTAAGATGAATGACTGAGAATATACTCCATTTCTTGTCTTGTGGTTCTTATGGCTTCAACGTAACAGGTGTCTTTTTGATAATGAAAAACCTTATGCCTCCCTGCTCATCTCCAAAATTGAGAGTTTTGTAGCCCTTTTCCCTGTGCCTAAATTAACCAAGAAGAGCGGGCAGATTGGCCCCAAGCCTCCACATTTCTTTCCTGTCGGGTATTTTGATGGTGCTGCTCAGTTAAATGTGGGAGGAACTGGGTTTATGATCTATCTCAGTGAAACCCATTTTTTTAGTTTCTCCGTTGGATGTGGCCTCAACTCAAACACCAGAGCGGAACTTCTGGCACTCTGGTCTATTCTTCGAGTGAGCTTTTTGATGGGCATACCCATTCAGAGGATTTATGGTGATTCAATGGTGATCATTTCATGGGTAAACGGTCTCACTACCCTTGAAATTGCCACATTGAAACACTGGTGCGATGATATATTACAATTGAGGCAACTTGTTCCATCGGTGTCTTTCAATCATATTTTCCGGGAGCACAATATGCTAGCTGATGGTCTATCTAAGAAGGCTCTGAATCTAGAAGTAGGTTCTGGACATTACACTGAAACTCTGGATGGGAAGGTCATGGAAGATGGCCAATTTACACTATTTTGATGGATGTATATTTCTTCTATGCTGCATTGCTTGACATGCTTTTACATTCACTATTTGTTGGCGGTATATTTCTTTGAAGCAGCTTTCGTTTACTTGCTTTTCACTCCCTGTTTTGAAGACATAACAGCTAGCTATTGTGTGAAAAGGATATGCTTGAAAGGACACATGACTATTACAGTAATTCTGACCTGATCTTTTCAGGGATGATGAGAAAAGCCTGCATTGTTCAGACTTTGTTTTTTTCCCTATGCTAGCTGGATGGAATGTATATCTTACATTATTCAGACTTGTTATTATGCAGCCCTATTGTTTTGACCTATCCAATATGATCCTGGATGGATGGAATACCATCCACCTGGCTGAATGATGGATGTTTGGTTGATTGTAAATTATGTCTTTTCGATTCTTATGAATATCAAAGACTGGTTTTTTTTCCTCTGAAAAAAAGATGAATGACTGAGAGTGCTATTATGTGTGAGGGAGTTGTCGGTTCTTATGTATCTGGTGTCTTTCAGCTCTGGTGTAAGAAGGGATTTGTTTTTCTTAGGAAAGCTATTTTTTTTTTTACTATATGTTTCTGTAATTTGTATTTTCTTTTTTGACTATATCCTAATGGGGAACAGTGGGGGGGGGGGGCTTTTTTCTAAATCCAATTTGTAATTTGGAGGAATTATATATCGAGATATCAAGAAGGAATTAGCATGTAATTACTCGTTGTTCTTTCTGACCAGGGTGGTTCGATTCAAGTTATCTAAATTTTAGTTGCGTCGTAGTTTAGTTTTTAAAAGGCAAATGTCATTAATATTTCTACTTTAAACCTTCACTTACAGTGTGCCATTAACAACGTTTGTATCCTTATATTGTCAGGTAACTGAATTTCAACATTTTTCATTTTTCCTTCCTGTCATGAATTTCAATTTTGGTGGTCAGCTTTTTCCTAATCTTAGTTCTTATTTTGGGCCCATAGTTAAATATCTGGAAAACCTTTCCATTTCCATTTATGGTGACCTTATACTCCTTTATATTAATTCCAATTGTTTTCATTGTTGACAATTCTGTTTGTTAAATAGATAAATACAATTTTAGGCTTTCAGATGCCTCTCTTAAGTGGCTGCGATCAAGTTTTCATACATGTACATTTATCCATTTCTAACTTTTGCTACAAACTTGGTCATATGGTTTACAATGGATTGAAGGCTGAACTTATTTTTGTATTCTAGATTGATATGCAGGTTAGTGTTTATTGATGCATGTACAAAACATAAAGATATAATGATTTGAAATATTATATCCAAAATTTATTTATCTTATAAACTTGTTTTGGAAATAAATGCTGAATAATTTAGATATATGTATGGAATGTTGAATGTATAATATTTTATACAATATAAATAAATCATTGTTATTTTTTTCTCAAGCTATCTTTCCCATGATTCCACGGATATAAAAAAGCCTACTCTCCAATTCTTCTTCAAGATCATATTTGTAGTTAATCTTATAACATTTACATTTGATAGAGTTATTTTAGGACTCTCATACCAATAATATGACTTATTATATAAAATCTCAGTACCTTTTTCTAATTTCTACTTAAAAGAGACATTAAAATTAAGTAACTCTTATTATTCTATTATAATATAATTTTACTTATTATTATATTATTTTGAAGAAAGTTCTATACTTTTAAGACAAAAACATAAAGTATAAATCAAGTCAAAGCACAGCAATCCTGTGGATTTTCACCATTTTTCCATCACTCTGCATGTACCTGCACACACATGCAAATTCCAGTTGTGAGAATATCGATTGAGAAAACAGTACTAGATGCTTAGAGGGGAGGGGCCTATACTTGGGCTCCAATGGATAAAGTGAATTCCATTCTTCCTCGTGCACATTTTCAAAATGGAAGTTTATGTAAAGTTTGTCATGGTGGCATGATTTTGGAGAAATTTCAACTCGAATCGAATTCGGTAAGGGACCATTCTCTTTTTCTTTTTCATTCGGATAGCTTGCTTTCTCTTACAGTTGTCGTCAAACCAAATCAGAGTTCGCCATTCAAATTGGATCATGGAAAAAGCACACTGTGGACTCTCTTTAGGCTTTCCAATGTGACATAACTCGCTTTTGGGACCTCCTCCTCCCACAGACGGAATCATTTCGAGCTTCAAAAAGTTAAAGTAAAGCACACAGGGCAGATCAGACATAGATCTGGCTAGCTCCCACCCAAAAGAAGCTTTCATGGCCACATATATTCACTGTCACAATGTTAGTTGCTGCAGTTAGTAAAAACACATCTAATTCTGAATCTTCAAAGCAATTCAATTGACCTGTGAAGCTTTTGGGCTCCACAATTTTTACAAGAAATCACAATTTTTACAAGAAAACACAAGTCTGAGCGTCTGATGAGATGGAGATGAGGTTTTTCTCTCTGGGTATTACCCGCAACAGAGATGATCACTCAGATGGATCTGGCGACCAACAACCATATGAAATAGAAGAGTTCGATCCTCATATAGAAATCACAGAAACTCCACATTCATACATACTCATTGTTCATCTCCCAGGTACCCAAAAAAATCCCTTATTACTCTTCTGCTCTTAATGAAAAAAGTGCATTCATTCATACTCATTGTTCATCTCCCAGGTACCCAAAAAAATCCGTTATTACTCTTCTGCTCTTAATGAAAAAATTGGGCATTTGATTTTTTTTGGGCTGTGTTGTTATGAAGGATTCAAGAGAGACAATGTAAGAGTGGAAATAGATGACACGGGGACTCTGATATTATGTGGGCAGAGACGGTTCCAGGAAATGGGAATGGTGGGATGGACATGGCAAAAAAAGGAACGCGCTCGAAGGTTTATAAAGTCTTTGAAAATCCCTGGTAACATTAACTTGGACGCCATTGCTGGCAGGTTTGAACGAGAGGCATTGCACATCTTTATGCCCAAATTAAGACCGGGGGAACTCAGATGGGTCGGTGTTTTGGGACAGACTGAGGAAACTAAGCCACAAGAAGAACAAAAACCAGTTCCTACAGATGATGAACAGCCTGGGGATCCAATTCTTATTGAAGAAATTTTTAACGAACCAGAGGTACCTCCAGCGTCGGATCCACCTCCCACTGTCCGAGTAATCAACATTCCAGAGGTGATTGAACCGTCTAGTGATGAGAGCGAGAGCCCGGCAAGTGAAGCTGTTGAAGTTCCGAAGGAAGAAGTTGTTCCTGCCGAGATGCCTGAAGAGGAGGAGCCACCCGGTCATGAACAAGAAGAAGAAATTCCTCCCATAGCGGATGAAACGCCTGAAGAACCTCCAGCAGATGTTCCTCCTCCATTACCGCTGCCCTACATTCCGGAGGTGATTGAACCCTGTCCACCTACAGCTAGCCCGGAGGTTAAAGAACCTGAACCGCCCGAGGAGCCGGCTCCAAGCAGGCCTGAACCTCCTGTTGAAGAAAAAGTAGAAGCTCCGCCCGTTGAAGAAATTGAAAAGCCCGAGAAGCCGCCTGAACCTCCCGTTGAAGAAAAAATGGAAACCCTACCCGTTGAAGAAATTGAAGAGCCCGAGCAGCCGGCTCCAAGTAGGCCTGAACCTCCTGTTGAACAAAAAGTGGAAGTTCCGCCCGTTGAAGAAATTGAAAAGCCCGAGAAGCCGCCTGAACCTCCCGTTGAAGAAAAAATGGAAACCCTACCCGTTGAAGAAAAATTGGAAACCCTACCCGTTGAAGAAATTGAAGAGCCCGAGCAGCCGGCTCCAAGTAGGCCTGAACCTCCTGTTGAAGAAAAAGTGGAAGCTCCGCCCGTTGAAGAAATTGAAAAGCCCGAGAAGCCGCCTGAACCTCCCGTTGAAGAAAAAATGGAAACCCTACCCGTTGAAGAAAAATTGGAAACCCTACCCGTTGAAGAAATTGAAGAGCCTGAGCAGCCGGCTCCAAGCAGGCCTGAACCTGAAAAAGTGGAAGCCCCGCCCGTTGAAGAAATTAAAGAGCCCGAGCAGCCGCAGCCGGCTCCAAGCACGCCTGAACCTCTTGTTGAAGAAAAAGTGGAAGCTCCGCCCGTTAAAGAAATTGAAGAGCCCGAGCAGCCGGCTCCAAGCAGGCCTGAACCTCCTGTTGAAGAAAAAGTGGAAGCCCCGCTCGTTGAAGAAATTAAAGAGCCCGAGCAGCCGCAGCCGGAGCCGGCTCCAAGCACGCCTGAACCTCTTGTTGAAGAAAAAGTGGAAGCTCCGCCCTCTAAAGAAATTGAAGAGCCCGAGCAGCCGGCTCCAAGCAACCCTGAACCTCCTGAAGAAAAAGTGGAAACCCCGCCCATTGAAGAAATTGAAGAGCCCGAGCAGCCGGCTCCAAGCAGCCCTGAACCTCCTGTTGAAAAAAAAGTGGAAACCCCGCCCGTTGAAGGAATTGAAAAGCCCGAGAAGCAGACTTCTCCTTTTCCTGAGGACGGCGGTGACGACGAGGAGAGTGTTGAAGCGAGTCCGTCCACATTGACCCGGCAGATCTTGATACCGGCGGGTCTGAGCTTGTTAGCTTGTATTGTTGCATTTGTTTTTCATGAAGTGAAGTGCTGTAAACATTAATGGAGATTAACTACATTTATACAGTGGTAGAACATTTGTTTCAGGTTCAGCTATTTGGTTCTCTCATGGTTATGATAGATAGGTTCTAAACATAAATTAATTCCATTCTATAATTCATCTTCATCTTTATTTTTATTTATTTTTATTTTAATGGTTATTGATTAGTCCATTGGTTATAGTTTGTTGGGAGAAATGAATGTTATTCTCTCCACCCATTTTCAATTCTTATAAGTGACATGTATACTCTTGGATTAGCCCTTGGTGAACCACCTCTTACCCGTTATGACAATTACTTGGCCCATAATTTTTATTTAAAGAGCAATGATGTTCATTTGTATGCATTACTATATTGTCTTAAGTAACTATTTGGTTGAGGCTAAATGATTGGTTCTTTCTTTCAGAGTTTTAACCACGTAAAACATTGTGTGTTGTTTTATGTTATGTTTGTGTGTCTATGGTGGTTTAAAGTGTTTGACCTATGTGAAAATACCATGTTTTAGTTTAATATAGTTATATTGGACAAAATTTCAGATTTCTTAATGGCTCTATGTCATTTTCTACATCTTTGGTGACCGCTAAGAAAACATTAGAAAGTATTTTTCCAGAGAGGGTGGCTCAAAGAGGGTGCCCTGAGATTGTGTCTTATATACCATCTAGGCATGAAATCATTGTTGTGAGTGTACCATGAGATTGAACTTGCAATGTAAATTCTATCTTATTACAATGCAAATTCTTTTATAGAGACATGTTCTCATGGGAATGCCAAATGGTTCCTTTTTCTCCTTAGACTATGTATGGATAACCTAGTATAGTACTCGATGTACACCTTTACTCTCTTATCTCTGCCATCCAATAAATTTTACCCAATGTTGTACCATGTAAAACATTGTTTAGGGTTCTACTTTTGCTCTCTTGTCTTTAAGAAAGACATATTTTATGATGTGCCTGGAAATAGAGCGACGGGAAGTGGACGGGAAGCTGTGTAAACATGGCGGAAACCTTGAGGGTTTAGGCTCTGAGAAAATTCTGGGGCCTGCTGACTTATGGCTGGCTTTTAGGATTTTTTTAGCCGTATGCTTGGAACTTAGGGTTTAGATGTCCAAAGCCTAGCTCCAGGGTTGGTTTGGACCAACTTGTTCACTTCTGGAGGGTTTCTTAGAAATGGGTGTTGTTTGATGATTTCGAGAGTTTGGTCTTAGCATCTGACTCTACTTGGAGGTGCGCATTTTGACCACTCAGGTCTTGGGTTGGTTGTTACTCTTTTTTGTCATTTCTCTAGTAAGTGGTTTCATGTGTGTAAGTTTTGTATTTTGTGGTTGTTGGCCTTACAGTTGTTTAGGGTTTACTTTTTTGTTTTTATTTATTTTATCTTTTTTAGGGTTGTGGCTGACATGGAGTCCGTTCCCCATGGATGGGGAACTTAGTACCAACCATCGAAAAAAGTAGGAACGACGGGGTTCTTGGGGTTTTTTTATTTTTCTTCTCTGATTTTCTGTGGACATAAGATTTTGTGTTACTCTGTTGTTCTGTGTGGTTTGTCATTACCCTGCATACTGTGCTTTCCTGTGGCTTGCAAGTTTGTGTCAGTTTATTTTCTTTTCTAGGGTTTCCTATTTTTTTCTTAGGGGTGTATGTGGTTTGGTAGGGGTATTTGTCTATGACCGACATGGGGGGTCAAAAGGTTTTGTTTCATGTTGACGAGGGTCTACAGGAATCATCTGCGACTCTGATCAAAAGGATTGTATCTGTTGTGGGACTTAGGGGGACGTTGGGTAATGATTCCAATCGGTCTCTGGGTTTATCGAGCATTCGAGCTAGGGCGCGCCGACAGGCCAAGGTGTATAAAGTAGTGGAGGGTAAGAGACAATTGGTTTTGGGGGTGGATGTTATGATGGACCGAGTGGTATCGTTATGCCATAAGGCACTGGTCGGGCGATTGGAATACCAGAAGATTAACCGAGAGGCTTTGATTGCGTGGATGACTGCCTATTATTGACTATGTGCCAACCATTAGCCTGTTGGTAAATGGTTGGTTGAATTTTGTTTTTCTGAAGGAGGAGGATGTTGTTAAAATTTTAAATGGCATGTGGTCGTTTGGGCCAGGGTCACTGGTCTTAAGTCGGTGGCATGTTAACTTTAATCCTTTGCATGAGTGCATTACGAAGCGACATATGTGGGTGTTATTGCCATCCCTTCCCTATTAGCTTTAGAGCAAACAGATTTTGTCTGGTATCACAAACTCAATTGGTCGATTTGTGGCGGTGGATGACTCGACACTCAGGGCTTTTGATAAGAGAATGGTGTCAGTCTTGGTGGATTTGGATTTATCTTTGGGCCTTTCGACGAAACTGGAAATCATCTGGGGTGATCAAGTTTTGTCCCAGCAACTGGACTATCAGAGCATTCCTTTCAGGTGCCACTACTACAGGGAGACTAGTCATGTTAAATCAAAGTGTCCCTGCTTGTTAAGGGATCCGAGGAGTTTCTCTTCGACTTCAGAAGAAGAGTCTCCGCCTGAGGGGGTGATACCGGTGGATATTTCTCCAGAACCAACATTAACATGCATGTTTCTCTCTCACTCTCACCCTCTAATGATTACGAAGGATTATCTAAAGGTGAGGTGAGCTTTATTAACTCGTAAGGGGCGGATCCTAGTCATGTGGCATGTCTTTCCTCCCATATTGATGTTATGAATCCTACAGGATTACCTCTGTGCAGGTCGGGACACTTGAGGGATGAGGTGATTGTTGGGTCAAGGGGGTATTAAAACTTGGAGGTGGGTGATCCAGGTTTGGTGACTGGTGATGGTAAGGGCTCTGTGCTTTTGGGAGATATCACTGGTGGGTTGGTAGCTAATCTTTCTTCTGATGTCCATTTCCCTTCATTTCCTGCTAATGTTCGGTCGAGTGTCGTGAAGCCCTATATCCCTATGGAGGAGCTATCATTTAATGATGCTTCTCTAAGGACCTCCCTTACTATTTTTTCTAATAAGTCGGGTGTGACTAGTTCCGATACTCCCATCTCCTCTATTTGACATCTTATTGTCACCATTCGTAAGGCGAAGAAAGGGAAGAAACCTGGGTCGATTGTGGAGGGGTGTGGGAATGTACCCGAGGTGTCTGAGCCAGGTTATATCCTCATACCTCAACGCATTAAGGATGCTACTAGGAAAGGTTCACCCATGGGTTGTTATATGTCTTCTCGGGCGCTTAGAGTTGTGAAGCCCATCATGGAGGTTCCCTTATGAAGCTAATTTCTCATAATATTCGTGGGTTCGGAGGGCCACCCAAACTTAGGGCACTCAAAGCGTTATTGGATTCGGCTTCACCTTACTTGTTTTTTTTCAAGAAACAATGTGTGACTGTGAACAGGCCATTCAAGCCTTTGCTCTTATTATACTGGGATGGCATTTCTGTGTTATCTTTGCTGTTGGTTTGTCGAGTGGTTTACTTTCGGGTTGAAACCCTAATACTATCTGTTTTAAACAATATAATAATTGTGTGGGCATTTTCATGGAGGGATCTGTCAAGGAATTCAATTTTCCTATATCTTGTATTAATTGTTATGGTCCTTATTGTAATCATGATGTTTTTTGGCAAATGGTGGAGTCTAGTGGGTTACTTGATTCCAATAACCTTATAATGCCTAGTGATTTTAATTTTACACTTGTAGTGTCGGAGGTGTGGGGATCCACTGCGCGGTCGAACCCTATGGGACCATTTTTTGGTCAGTTGTTTCAGCAACATGGTCTAATGGATGTGGCTCCGAACAAGTTATTACCTACATCGCGGAATGGGAATGCGGGCCACGTTGGGGTTTATAAAATATTGGATAGGGTTTTTATCTATGATACTTGCATAACATTGTGGATCAGTATCATGCATGGACAATTCAGTTGGTTGTCTCTGACCATATGCCTATTATATTCCAGGTTGAGATGAATGATTCTGCTCAAATATTTCCTTTCAAATTTAATCACTCATGGCTTAAGGATGTAGACTTTGTGAAGATGGTACATTCTATATGGTTGTCTCTTGTTGTGGATGATGGCTCTAATGCGTTATACATAGTTAGCTCCAAACTGCGGCTGCTAAAATCTACAGTTTCCAACTGGGATAAAGATAAGAATTTTCGGGCTGCCAGTGATTTGATTGATATTTCACAAGATATTCAGAATATATTTCTTCAAGCACATGCAGGGATTTTGGATTGAGAGGAGCTAGATGCAATTGCGTTGTTGGAATCTCGTAAACAGGCCATTTTGTCGAATGAGGTAGTCGCTTGGTGCTTAAAAGTCGGGGCATCTGGCTCAAGGAAGGTGATGCTAATACTAAATCTTTTCATGCTTCTACAAAAGCTCGGTGTAATTCAAATTCAATCTAGGATATTCATAGTAACCTTGGTAAGCATCTACATTCGCAGAGCAAATTAAAAACTGAAGCCATTCATCACTTCTTTGTGTTATTTAAGGACCCTGGGATGTCGTTGATTGCGGATCAGATGAAGGTTATACAACAATATACTTCGGTTTTTCCCCACAAGAGGCTATCGATATTGAAAGGTCGATCACCATGCTGGAGATTGAGGGTATCTTGAAGGGTTTTGCAAAAGACAAGAGTCCAGGCCCGGATCGCTGGATGATTGATTTTTTCTTGGACTTCTTCGACCTTATTGCTGAAGATCTTTTGGTTGCAATGGAGCATACTAGAGTGACAGGTTTTATTTCTAAGGATATTAATGCCACCTTCATTACCTTGATTCCCAAAAGAGAAAAAATGGATAATTTTTAGGACTTTCGTCCTATTTCGCTGTGTAACTTAATGTATAAGGTGATATCCAAGGTGATTGCAAACTGTATCAAGCCCTATCCGACTGAGACTTTATCATTGGAACAATTTGGCTTTTTTAGGAATCGACATATTATTGAAGCATCTGGTATTACGCGGGAATGCCTCAATTTAATCAAAGTGAAGAAACTAGAGGCCCTGATTTTAAAGATGGATCTAAATAAGGCTTACGATCGTGTTGATTGGTCCCTATCTGAGGCTGTTGTTGTTACAATGTGGAATTATGATGTCGACCACGAACTGGATAATGGCCTGTGTCTCGTCAGCTTATTTTGTTGTTCTCATTAATGGATCGCATACTGATTTTTTCTCGTCTTTGAGGGGGTTGCGCCAAGGATGTTCACTATCCCCTCTGCGCTTTATAATGGTAATTGGAGGTTTAAGTATTTTGATCAAGGATTCTAAATCTGTTGGTAAGCTATTTGGGGTAATTTTGTCTCCTTCTGTTGTGGTTACTCATATTTTCTTTGTGGATGATGTCGTTATTTTTGGCAAGGGTCTGGTTAACGAGTGGTTGGTATTCTTTGATAGCTTGAGCTTGTTCTGTTGGGATTCGGGAATGGTCGCCAATACTGAGAAATCGGTTTTTCTTAGTAATAACATCTTGGAGGGAAACTTGGTTTTGATCCAATGTTTTCTTCCTTACCGTTTTGATTCTATTGAGGCAAGGTTCAAATACTTGTGGTTTTATCTCAAACCCACTAATTATAGAATCTCATATTGGAGTTAATTTGTCAAGAAATTCAATAAGAGGATTAAACACTAGTCCCATCGCTTTTTGTCTCTAGGTGGTAGGTTGATACTCATCAGAGCCATCCTTGTGGCTATATCGGTTTACTGGTTATCGCTAGTCCTTATTCCTATTTCTGTTATGAATAATTTGAGAAAAAATATACATAACTTCCTGTGGGGGAGTGATGATTTAGGGAATAAATTTCATCTATGTAACTAGGAAAATTTGGCGAAGCTAGTCCTTTATGGTGGGTGGGACTTAAAAAATCTCCATGATTTTGGGATGGCTCTTCAGATGAAAAGTATTTGGCTAGTGTTGACAGGTGAAGGACTATGGCATAATGCTATTATGTCTAAGTATTGCTCTAATAAGAGATTATCTACATGGGTGAGAAACTCTGAGCTCCATAACAGAGGGACCTCATTGATTTGGAACAGTTTTATTAAAGTGTATCATTGGATCAGTCGATCGTTGAGCTCGAAGGTGGGTAGTGGTGAAGAAATTAGACTTGGTATTGACCCTGCAATCGGTTTGGAAGGATTGTTTATGTTAGCATCTACTCTAATTGTTTTTCTAAACGCTCAAGATATTTGGCAGTTCAGTCATGTTCAAAATTGTGTGGGGGTATGTACTCTAAGGATTATTGGTTTACGGGGGCGGACCTTGAGTTAATTGGGGATCTTGCGAGTGAATGGTCAAGTTTGATACTTGCTCTAAATACTGTTGGTATCACACTCACTAAGAAAAAAGACACTTTGGTTTGGTCTGTAAACAAGATAAATGGTAAGGTGACGACCAAGGTTTCTTATTGATATATTACTAATCATTGTTGTAATCTTGATTATAGATGGTGGCTATCACATCTATGGAAATGGAAGATCTTTATGAAAATTCAGTGTTTTCTTTGGCTTTGTTTGGATAACCATATTACAACTTGGGATTTTTTGGTCAAACGAGGATGGAATGGTCCAAACATCTGTTGTTAATGCGGCAAAGCGGAGGAAACCATGAACCATTTGTTTATTGTCTGTATTTTGGATGTTGCTTAGGAAGGAACTAGCTCTTATATTGAACCTCGAATGGACGTGGGATGGATCAGATTTAAACTCGAATATGAGGCTTTGGACTAATAATGATCCTTGTTTTCTCTATCTTCTGGCTTTCTTCTGTTGGTCAATATGGAAGATGAGAAACATTGTGCTATTCGTAGATTATGTTCCAAAAATAACACACGAGTTATTTGTAATAAAATACTTGTTGATTGATTACCCGGTCCTGTGCTTAAGGGACAAGGTGAGGTATATTGGTACATTTCTGACACTGAAGTATCTGGGTGGTTTTTGTATGGCATGGTGGCGTTTCACCTTCGCTTATTGATCCTGTTGTGCCTTAGCCAGAAATCCTTCACGCTCAAAAAGTTTTCGAGTATGGTTGTATATTGTTAATTAAGAGTAAAAGTATTCATTTCATGATTTTTCCAAATGTAGGGTAGGAGAAGGTGGAGTGCAGATGTATCGAGGACAAAAGCAGAGAATAGCCATAGCTAGAGCGATGCTAAAATACCCTTTTATTCTGGTTTTAGACGAGGCCACCAGTGCTCTAGACGCATAATCATAGAATATTGTTCAGGATGCACTTGGTAAAGCTTCTATTGGGCACACTACGGTGGTTGTGTCTCATTGACTCTCTATTATTTAGGGAGCTCATAAAATTTCGGTAACGCAAAAGGGTGAAGTCATTGAATTCGATGGACATCAAGAACTGATTAAAAAAACAAATGGGGCATATACAAATTTTCTCCTAACACATTAGACAACCCTGTCAAATGATACTATTTCTCTTCACGTTGCATCAAACGCTTTAATGTCATCAAAATTAAGCACCCAAAGATTAGAAAGCAAATCACCAGCAACATCAAAACAGTTTGATAGTTTCATATCCAAAATGGAACAAGGAGGACAGAAGCTAAGCGGGAATCCATATCTTCCTTCTTCAGGTTGTTTGCATTGACGCATCCAGAATGGAAGCATACTCTCATGGGATATGCAGTCGCCTTTGGATATGCGACAATTCAAATTGCTTATTATGTCATTGTGGAAAGCATGATTTCAACACTCTTTCTTAAAGACAAAGACGAGATCAGATCTAAAGAGGGGAAACATACGCGTAGCAGGCGTAGTGGGAAGGACAGTGGATGCGTCAGATATTGGATGGGCGAGAAAAAGGACACGTTTTGAGCACTGATTTGTCATAGGGATGACGATGATAGCTACAAATTTTCAAAAATGAACCTCTAGAAAGAACGCCTAACAACGTAATTAATGAAAAAATTAGTCAACCCTAAACAAGTCACATCTCACTAGACAATGCTAAGTATTATCCCTCTTCCTATATGAAATCAAAAGCACCAGGTGGAACTTCTAGCCTGTGCTCCATCGAAAAAGCAAAAGCAGTCCAGTACAACCGATCATGTACCCTTTACATAACATGTACATCATTATCTCAGGTGAAACAAGCATTTCAAATTATTTTTCTAAATGCCCAAAATATTACAATCCCATTACATATGCCCATTGGTTCTAGAGTCTTCTTGTTTTTTTTGTCTTTAGTCATTCACTTTTGTCTTCTACATCACTTTTAGCATATAAATGTTTCTTGTTGGATTTTATCAAGGTCCAACAAGAGACCTTTTTTTTTTTTAGAAAGAAAAAAGCATGTCCTTGTTATTCATATTGAATCAAAGGGCATCTACTGGGCCCACCCAATAATTGGGCTACAATCAAAGAGCATACAGAAGAGAAGGCCTACAACCTGACATCGAGAAGAGACACATCTCAAGTGGTTCTGTAAGGGAGAGGGCACAGTGCTAAACCAATATATGATACCCATCAGTAGTAAATGTTGTCCATTCCACCCATATCTATCGTGTACATAAAGAGCAGCAGAGCTGCAATCTAAAGGAGCCAGCTCCAAACTAAAACGAAACAAGGTGCAATATGAAAATATGGAGTACATGCTCCCTGCACTAGCTCAGATGAGCTTGAGAGTATCCTGAGTGATCAAAAGATCATCAAAAAATTAATGGAAAGTGCATATACCCAGAGCCAAAGAAAGAGCAGATTTAGAAAGACGATTTGCGAGTTGATTGTGTTCACGGTAGATATGACTAAATGAGACCTATGACAATATGGGTAATATGAGGTTGGGAATCCCCATCGTTTAGGTAATATGCAAAAGGGCCCAAATCCCAACCAGTTCTGCTTTAGTATTGGTGCACTGTCCCGTCCCCATATCAAACTCAAAGGAGTGAGTCTCATTCAAGTACAAGCAGATACCCACTCCTCCAATATTATTGGCTGATGCTCCATCGAAAAAACCACGAGGATATACAAGTCTAGGTCCAGGTCCCAATACTCTAGTTTTCTTTCTCTTCTTAACAGGAGGACCATACATCTGTGTGAGACACCCAGTTTGTTGAATAATACTGAGGATGGATACCTTTCTCCCTTCAAATATACAGAGATTCCTAGTTTTCCATATGATCCACGTGATGAAAAAGGGAAGATAGCAACCAACAGAGTGCTCCAAAAATCTGTCAGTCCAACAAGATACCTATGACAATGGATTAGAAAACTTAATTGACGCATCGATGTCATGACTTTACATACCATGAACTTGACACATTATATCTTTAAATGCTTGACATAGACTCCATCTTTCACTTAACTTGCCTTTGACTCCTTGCAATATCATTCCCATTTTTTTACTGATGACCAAGACCTTTCACAATTTATAGAACTTACCAACCTTCTAGACTTTTATGCCAATTGTGAATGACACTCATTACCCATACATTCATGACTATTACAATCAATGTTGTCCATTGGATATAGCTTGGGTGGTTGGGAGGAATTAAATTGTTACCCTCCCCACCCACGTTCAATTTTGGTAAGTGACATGATGCTCTTGTGAGCCCCTATGTAGTGCTTGATATGCTCTTGTGAAGCCCTTTGTAATAAATGTGTTGATGTTGTAAGATGGCCATACCTTGATTCATGTTTGAATAACAGGTGTTGGTATTTTCCATGGAATAGAACTCTAACAAATGGTGAACCACATTTAAAAAAATTTATCAATGTGTGACCACATTTTTACCTTTACCCATAACATTGATAACCATTAATTGCAAGTTTACTCAAATTCTTTTTAAAAATATAAAATTTCACATGAATATTCCAACTTGAATTTGACCAACCATTCATATACCCATCACTTAAAAATTTCACCCATGGCATACTTTAAGCTTGCATATAACCATTTCTCCTACATATAATAGGAGTTGCCTTTCCACCCGACCATTTGCACCAATCTGACGACCTGGCTCGCGTGAGCTTTCACATCACGCATCGCTAGTCACATCACGCATTGCTGATCGTCCAATTGGTGCAAATGGTCGGATAGAAAGCTAACTCCCATATCATAGAGCCCATGACAACTTAATAATTATGCTCTTATTTGTGAGGAGGCGTCTTTACAAGTGAATTTAAATTTTGTCTTCATATTCATTAATATGCACTTAATTTTATCTCCACTCAAGTTTGATCTTGGACCCATATCTTTCCATGAAAAATCTTTTATTTTTCCCATTGTTTTATTAAAAAAATTTTGTTTTACTTTCATTTGACACCACTTTTAATAAAATATAACCATTTACGATGGGAAACAAATATACCTTCGAACATTCACCATATTTCATCATGCAGTCTCCTTCTCACACGACGACTGCAATAACACAGTGGCTCCCTCTTCTTTTAACACACAGATTTTTCATCATATGGACGGATCTACATTCATTGTTTCATAGGAGCTGCTAATGGTTGAAATGGTGCAGTGGCTCCCTCTTCTTTTAACACAGATTTTTCATCATATGGACGGATCTACATTCATGAGGATCGACTTCTCTTACCATTCCAACCATTAGCATCTCCTCTGAAACAATGATCTCTTCTTGCAATCTCAACACCTCCATGCGGCAGGTCAGCCATAACTCGGTTCTTCTAAGTTCCCCCACTTCCAGTCTTCCAATAACACTGACTGTGTTCAAGAAGTGACCATATTTTTCATGGAAATATTAAAAAAAAACAACAATCCCTACAAATATATGTCCTTCGTGATTTCTGGATAACAAGCTTGCACTGCGTGTGGGTCTACCTCCACATGAACACATCACGGCCATAAGCGCTCTCACATCAAGGGTTCGAACTCTGGCCTGGATGAATGAGCACCACCAGAAAATATGCTTACAGTTACTGCTTCTCACCTGCCTTGACAATGGATGCATCCACTTATCTCAGGAATGGAGGCGCCAACAACTTCACAGTAGCTCACGTTTTCGCAGCAGCTGCGCTGGTACAGAAAATGAAGAACACGCAGACAAAGACAAGGACACAAATATTACAGACTGGAAGGCATGTTTCATTATCATGTCTTTGTCTCTATGTATAGAGCTACATTGAAAAATGACTTAATCACCCTAATTGTAAGATTGCAACATCGCCTTCACTTGTATTAACAGTTGAAACCGTTGGTTTCAACGAGATCAATTCCTTTGCTTCTTCACTTCTGATGCTGCAGTTCTCTCCTTTTTTTTTATATTGTCCAGACCAGAATCCGGGTGAAGGATATGGTGAGAATAAGTGTTCCTCATACCTATTAGTTAATGAGGTCCCTTTCGAAATGTCAGTTAATGACGTCCTTTTGAAACGGAGTTAGCTAATCTGTAGACCATTTGCACTTTTCCAAGTAAGTTTGGTCAGAATTAGGTAACAGATTTGTTGTTGAAAATAAGATTTTCAGTGTTGAAATTGCAATTTTTATTGCAGAAATAGATCCACTACTTTCCATTACCTTTGGGGCACCCAGATTATGCAATTCCAAACAGTGAAAACTACCCTTAAAACAATTTCCGCCAGATTTTGACCAAAAAACTCGTCGAATTTTAGGTGACGCCCAAAAAAGACTAAAAAACCTACACTCACGAATAGAGAATGAACATGGCAAGTGGAGATTATATACATGTCAAAATTGTAATGGAAGAATATACGACGATTTTGAATACTATTTTTCAAAACGACTCCACAGAAGAAAATGCCTAACGACGTAAATATAAAGTAAATTAATTGATTATTTCTTTTTTTTCTTCAGATCCGATAAATGATAAATAAGAAAATGATCTTTTTAAATGTTAACAATTATCATCACTATCATCATTATTTAACTTAAAGTTATTATACCTGCCTCCGGCTGGTATATTGTAATCGGTCGAATTCAAACCGCGTTGACTTTAGGTATTAGTTGGTGCATATCGGTGCATATTTAAAAGATTAAAATCTTTATTCCAAAGTTTAACTTTGTAACATGAAAAATAACAATTTTTAAATTTATTAAAATTGTATTTATTTGTGTTGCTATTGGTTAAGGAGGGATGATGTCATCCTCGAAGTTTGCTATCTGGATTTGGGTCGACACCTGGTAACAATGACATCATATGTCTTGTATCCCATTGCCAAGTGGCACCATTCGATGGTTGAATCCGACAACAGGATATCCCGTAAAACTAATCCCGTCGTTCAAAAACCCACCGCCACTGCTGACTTTGTTGTTCATAGATGTACCCGTCAAGTTACAGAGCTTGTCTGCGTCCTCCGCCGCTTCAATGGCCTCGTCTGCACCCTCAAACAGTCTTAATCTGAAGATCTATAATATTTAACCGATAACATAACATAACAACGAGTCTCCAGATCTATCAATCAATCAATATACATATACATATATACTGTTTACTCACAGTTTGCAGCTTGCAGCGCTTTTCTTGACTTTGGACATAATGGTGGGCTGGTAGGAGGCCCTGTTGAGCCCATCGCCAGGCATACTTACTGGAGCTCTATCAACTTTTTCCATGATGGCCTTTCCATGGGCAACATACCAGTATACATCTGCAAACTCGTGTCCTCTAAGGAAGCTCTCGAGACGATCGTGTCCTCTAAGGAAGCTCTCGAGACGATCTTCTAATGCAGCGTCATCCTCCAGGCTCAAGGAAACGGAGCGCTTGAACATGGGCTGCAGAGCGAAGGTAATCTTGGAGATGGCTCCTAGAGTTCCCAGAGCGAATCTGGCGGTCTTCATCCTTCTCCGTCAATTCACCTACCCGCCTTCTTCTTGTCTCCGAGGGCTCAACGGAATTTCGAAATATGCATCGGACTTTGGATCCAGAATGCTATCTAACAGTTGAATGTGATTAAAGAAGCAATTAACTTCGTGCAACAAAATTTAAGCCTTAAATATATCTCCCAGAAGGTGATCTAGCTGATGCACATATTTCTCCAAAAATATGAAAGCTGAAAGTAATTAAAGATACAATTAACAACTCCGTAAAACAAAATGTAAACTAAAAGATCCCACAGGACCATTTGATTACAGATCCAATGAACAGTAATTTCAAAGATCTTGGAGCCCGTTTGATTTAATGTGCGCTCTCTAAAGCCTGACTACAACTCTCTATAACAACTCAACCATAGAATTGGACAACTATGGAAATTCTAAGTATGTATTGTCAACAAAGAACAGACTGAATTGGACAAGTTTAGCGATTTTTCGGATGTATTGTTAGAAAATAAACAGACTGTCGGCGAGCACCAAAGCCGATTTGAAAAGATACCTCAAAATTAACAGTCCTGGCTGAAAGAAGATTAAGTGCCGCTGAAAGTTTAAAGCAGGAAGATCCGCTGTTCAATATTAAACACACTTCATGATAAATCTGCACAGAAGTTCTCAGTAAAACTATATCTGCTTCAATTAAAGTGGAAAAAAGAATTAGCAGGAAAAATGCGGATAACGAAACATATTGCTCTTTGCTAACATTCACAACATTAATTCACAGATTCTGCGATTCGTGTAACTAAATAATGCATAGAAATTATATGAGAACATTTCAAATCTGCGAACCAGACACACCACTAGAGAATTTAACTAAAATACTAGCATAGACGCTGCCAATATCTACAGAATTCAACAAGAATGTCAAAGATCAAGAGCTGAATAGCGAGCTCCTTCATAGCGCTTTTTTTAAATATGAACTTAAAACATAGAATGAGAGATAGCGTGATCTAAGATGCATAAATTGTAAGAACACAGTTACAGTTAAAGCTTGTGTGCTGGTATTCGACATTTTCCAATAAGATGAAGCTCAGGAAACACCTGATCTCATGAAGACGCTAAAGATTCTGCTTCGAGAAGATGAATTTAAAAATATTTAATGAATTTACTGTCTAGCTGTGATCAAAGGGAGCTGTGCCTGTAATACCTCAAAATTCAAGCTGCCGACACGATGATCAGAAGAAAACGAGCAAACAACGCACCCTCATTTCCCTGCAAAGAACATTTGCGCCGAGGAGACGATATTCGTTGATATTTTTCTTTATTTCTTATCTGGAGACTCGAATCCCAGCTAGCCAGTAAGAGGAGCGACAACCAGGGTTAAATTGCTCCAAAATTGTCGACTATTTTTGGGTTGAAACATGCTTCACTCCCACTAAATTCCTGGCAGACTTTTGGCTATAAGAAACCATCTTTGAAATGAATGGGTAGGTGCACGCTAGGATTTTGCATCATAGGCAACCGAGAAACATAAAGGAAGGCTCTTGTCCTCGCTGCCACTCTATGACCTCTTAATTTTTATGAAAACCTCAATCTCTTCAAGCCCTCAAAGCTTCTTTCTGGGTTTGGCCTACTGAATTTTGAGTCCTTCACTGTAAAATTTCAATGCATTCTCATGTTGAAAGGCTCCAAAATCCAGCTCAAAAACCTTCCCATGGATGCACATAGCGACTGCCATTTTCAATATTTCAATGGATTCTTCATGCTGCCTAAGCCTGCACTTGCAGCTAGAAGATGAAGGAATGAGATATCACAAGGGAAACTTGAAATAATTCCAAACCTACGACCAAATGACAAATTTAACCTGTATCTTGAACGTTGGTTAATTCTGCACAGCTTCAATCATTATGCTGAGCAAGCCTGTATTGATTAAGGCATCTTCTCCAAAGAGAGGACGATATATGACCGTAAACGAGAGTACTCTACCGGTAGAGCTCGACGTGGTCCATCTCCCAGTTCTCTGCCGACGTGGTCCATCTCCCAGTTCACAGAGGACGTTGTACATGTGGTTTTGCATGGATTCAACATGGCTTTGGTCAATTGCATGTTATGACACGTAATTCGTCTGCCTGTCAGTTAATGGAAACTATGTTTTAAAATAGAAGTCGATGAAGCTAGGCGCGAGGGCTGGTTGATGGTTTCTGGCGCCCAAGATAACGACAAATTTGTACAAAAGGCCATAACTATGCACGCTAATAGGGAGCAATGTTTGGAACGAAAGAAGTTTCTCATAGAGGAATATTGCTAATCAGATAAGTTTTATTTAGCAAGTGGACATTGGGATCCTAAGATATCTCGTTTGAAAAACACAGGTATTAAGTTTAATACGTTTATCAATTTAAGTAATACATCATCAATATCTTTTTGTATCACTAAAAATGTAACTTACATGGAACACAAATATATTGCTAATCACATAAAAACTATTAGCATGTAGATGTTGGCATCATATGATCTGTCGTTTCGAAAAGAACGCAATCAAATATAGCATTAACAAAGAGGTATTGCCATCATAATAGATAAAAATTTATAATAAGAGGTATTGCCATCATAATAGATTTATAATAACTTATTTCATTATATTATGATTTATAATAACTTATTTCAAAAATGGTTTGAGGTGTAGCGCAATTGTTAAATGAATAAATAATATGAGAAGTTATAAATGCAAGTTTATAAGTGCAAGTTTTTTTTGTTTGTTTATATATGCTCCATATTTGTGGGTCATGTGAGTTATAACGGATGAAAATCGAACCCATCTCATACACCCTATCCCATTATACCCATTCTCTTAATACAAAAAATAGATAATTTACTCGAATAAAAACATGAAACATAAAACATAATTTACATTGCTATTATGTTGAAATTACATAATAAATTATTATTTGCATCATACCCATCAAATGGACCATGCACTACATGTTTGTTGTTTTAGTATACTTTATAATTCTTAATACAAAAAATAGCTAATTTACTCGAATAAAAACTTAAAACATAAAACATAATTTAAACATTGCTATTAAGTTGAAATTACATAATAAATTATTATTTGCATCATACCCATCAAATGGACCATGCACTACATGTTTGTTGTTTTAATGTACTTTATAATTGATTGAGGTTGATGTTGTGGAAAATGTGCCAAATAACATTTAAATTAAATACTTTTATTACACATCCATGTGACTTTCTTGTATATAATTATTTTTAATTATGATTATTTTAATTTTTTATTTTAGTCTTGTAATTTGAATATGGATAGATTTACAACTTGAAATACTTTTAAATAAAGTAGAACATTATTATACAAGTATAGAGCCATTTTAAAATTCAGAGTTTATTTATGTTAAAATTAATATTAATTAAGCATTTATTAAAATTAAAAAAAAAATTGAATATTAAACAATTTGTGAAAATAAATGCCATAATTTTTTTAAATGTCCATTAAAAAATATTGCAAGAGCACAATGTGAATTATTAATATAATTTTATAAAGTTTTTTTAACATTATAGGAAAAAAATTGCCACCATCCACTTAATGTTGGTGTTCTTTCTATTTGTCT
>LPNX010550597.1:239552-387417 GCA_001517045.1 Pseudotsuga menziesii | reverse complement strand
GATAATGTCTTAAGCGTCGCTTTCCATTTTAAATAATAAACCGATTACGACAAATTATTAAATGATTGAGAAAACATTAGTAAATTATTAAATGATTGACGCGCCGTCGCTTAAGCGACGCTTAGAGGAGGATAGCCGTCGCTTAAGCGACGCTTAGGAGGAGAGACGTCGCTTAAGCGACGCTTGAAAGCCTAGCCGTCGCTTAAGCGACGCTAATCACCATCATTACAAAAAAAAAAATTATCTTCCTGATTTTTGGCACTGTTAAAATAAAAAATCCGCGCGCCATCGGAAAAAACCGTCGGATTTTGGATCGAAATCTAGTAGTGTCACGAGAGCTGAAATCTCATGAACACTGGCACGATCAAGGAGGTAGCATATAATGGATGCCACAAATTTGGAAGGTCTTCTACACACACCGCTACGAGTACATGTCCTACTATGCGAATAGAGGTGTCGAGGTTGAACATAGTAGTCCATCATCTGATTACCGGTCATTGATGTATACCGTTAATAGACACGAGATCACCCACCAATAATGAAAATGGGAATCAATGTACTAGAGTGCAAACTAACAAGTGTGAATAAATGTGTTGAGGTCGAACACTTGAGAGAATCCATTGATTAGGGGACATTGATGTATTCCCAAAACTGTCGATGGCGAGAGAACCTGCCACTGATGACTGAAAGTATCAAGGCACTCAAAATGACTCTAGACTCCAATCCTAGAATAAATGATCTGAAGTCGATGGGATGAAATCCGCTGGAAGGAGGGCATTAGGGCATCCCCCATCATCCAACATGAGGTACTTAGCAAGGCTGTATAATGTGGAAGGACTTGATCATAAGGTGCACGAACCAGTAACTGTATCGGGAATGGCCGACATGCAAAGTCAAGATAACTGAGGAATGGCCGACTCGGGTTTCAACTTCCTTCGAACAAGAGCATAACGGCGTATGGTGACTGAATGAAGGAATCATAGACTCGATATACAAACTGGGACATCTCTATGATGCAGGAGGCATCAATAGAGGCTCCATAGGGACAGGAAGCATAACCAGTCGGTGGAGATAAACTCAGATAAATGAGTACAACTCCTAAAGTCAAACTATAACCCAACCAATGGATGTGATATACAGTGCTCTGTTTGAAGGCGACACGACTCGACAACTGCCAAAGATAATATCTTTTCTTGTCTGGATTTTTGGTTTTTTGATTTTTTTTGGACTTTTTCAGTTATTTGAAAAGCTTGAAAAAAGAATAAACTAGCTTTATAGTTAAAAACTAGGAGGAGATGAGTGTCATTAAGGCAAACAAACTAGTTCAAAGCAGTGGAACACACCTATGCTCAATGAAAGGATACATGTGTAGGATATCGACACTCGGGGGAAAATCCCCTCCCGGTAAAAAGGGAATCAAGATGCGAAGGATATAAAGAAAGGATCTGCATGGCTAGACATGAGACAAGCTCGGGCTATATGGCTGAAACGCAATGTCAGGGGAGCCGGCATAAAGCTCAATAAGACAGGAAAAGCTCATGATAATGCATCCACAACTTGATACAAGGGAGTCCGGGGGATCATGGCCAGCATAAGATCAAGAGGAGTATGAGGCTCTTGTGAAATGTCATGGCAATACTATACAATGGAATCCCACACCCTAAAGGGAGAAACATCAGCATGGGAACCAAATGAAAATAAGGCACTAACTAGGGTACCCATGTAAGGTGAGGCTCGACCACTCATATCATGCCACTTCTAGAGCAGCAAGAAGGTTCAGTGACATAATAGAGTGGGTTCGTACCTAAGGATATAGTGACATGGTCATAAGGTCATGCAAAATGCAAATGGTGGTGGACCAACCTATATGCCAGTGTAGACGTGATACCTAAGATGGGCACGAACGGGTCAATCCAAAGGCTGAAACGACACTGCAAATGGTCTTCTACATCACAAATTATGTCAGAAACGGTCCAAAATGGTTAGAAACTATCAAAACTATAGGAAAGGGGGTAAAATTTTTCAAATATTTGAAAATTTTTCTATAAATAGTAAAAAATAGAAATCATTTGAAACTTTTACCCATTGAAGCTCTGATTTTCAACTGCAAATTCCAGGAGATCCAGCCGGCGGAATTCACAACCGTTTCTTCCAGGTATTTACTTATGCTCTCTGCTTGCATTTCAATACAATTTTTACAAGTTTTCATGGTCAAATGAGGTTGTTAAGGCCAATTCTACATGAGCACTGCGGCCCACGCGGGTATCGAAGCTTTTTCTGCGTATAGGGATGGATATACATGGAAAAGGGGCTAGAAACCGCGTACATACGTGGCTTTTTGCAAAACAGTCGCGTATGACGCCGCGCAAATGGATTTACAAGAATCTAATGGACAATTGGTCAATTTCTCATGCAGGATGGTGCTAGAGTGGCGAGAACACGAGCATGGTGAAGTAGAGGAAACAGTAAGGGCCGACATAATGGCTCAAGAAGCTCTAAGAAGATGCGGACTCTACAAGTTTTGGTGCCTTGGTGGCTTGAGGGCCAAACTAGGACTGCTATAGATGCTGGTAGACTATTGGGATCCAGACTCAGAGTCCTTCCAGATAGACGGTATGTCCCTCACCATTGAGGTGGAGGATCTCTACTTTATCACAGGTCTATCTAGACGAGGGGAGATGGTGAACCTTCGTTCCTGAGGTGGGCCAGGTCATGGGCTTACTATCGATGAGTACATAGCTGTGTACTGCTACCCAGATACTGAGAAGGTGGGGAGTCAAGTTCCCACCAACGCTATACTGGTACTGGGCCTAAAATCCATACTACTAACGCTGGGCAGGATAGTAGGCTTAGCATCACTCCATCAGGCCTCTCGGCCATTGATGTTCTATGCAGTGGAGTGTATGAGACCGACCATATATGACTGGAGTACTACACTATTGAGCAACATGAAACATCAGCTCAATGAGTGTAAGGCAAGTAGGATATGGAACTTTGGGTTCAACAGTATTTTGAGCACATTTTTCTTCGAGCGTGTTCCAAGATTGAGCCCTAGAGTGGATGTTCCTCTCCACGGGGTTCAAGATCCGGCCCAACGACGTTGGGAAGATGCGATGCGTAGACTGGGGGGTGGTAGGGTGGCCAAACCTTATCCAGCTGACTTTTTTCCATGGTGGCGATGACAGATTGTTGCCATAGATGACTACCCCTATGCAAGGATAGATTTCTAGGGGGATCCGGACATGCCATTGCCACCAGGATCAGCATATGGAGACATAGGTAACGAATCTCGACCCTCACCCTTTTTAAAAATTTTGAAGTATTTAATTTTTTGTGTTTTCTTAATAATATGGAATCAAAAAGACATGTTTTTGGGTGACAATACATAATGACATCTACCATTCATGTGCGGATGTGGGACCACGACGAACAGAGGGCTTCCCACGTCATAGACGGAGGGGAAGAGGAGACGATATCACCGGTGTGGATGCAGAGCGAACGCTCCAAAACATCCATACCAACTTCATGCGACTGACTCATAGAGTTCCCATGGCGCAAGTCGAGGACTTGCCTGAGGCTATGCAGAGACAGGTGGTGGGTGTACCACGCGCATGGGTGCATTTATTCCGGCGGCTAGCTAGAGCCATAGTGACTTATAATGATCACAACCCTCCTCCACCTCCATAGGACTAGACACCTGGGAGTGTATCTATTTTGTACTACCGTGTATATGATGGTGGCTTTCAAAGCCCCAATTTTGTATTATGACACTATGTATTACCGCATTTTTGATAAAAAAATTTTATGGTGATCGGTTTATTTATTTACATGTGTAAAAATTGTGTTTATGATTAATTTATGATGAATGAAACAAATTCCATTCTAACGCGTAGTTATCATATGAGTCAGCAACTTGATTATAATTTCTTGGAATGTGTATATATGTGATACCCTCAAATTGCCATTCTAACAATATCACACGTAAGAATCTCCTCAATAACATCGGATCTCTAACATGGTACAAACCATTGAGCTGTGACACTACTAACTCTGAATCAAGACGTACCTCAAGAGAGAGAACACCATGCGAAATGGCATCCCGTAGAAGCTCGATAAAGGCACTATATTCATCAACATTGTTGGAAGATGGCTGTAGACATACACCTCCTGAAGACAGTACTTGACCCATAGGAGTATAAATCACCCAAGCAGCTGAGGCTAAGTGTTGAGTGTGGCGGCTTGCACCATCTGCGAATCCTATGTAGGTGGAAGATTCCATTGACATCTGCCACAAGAAACGGAAACTAATCACAAACCCAATCATGATAAACAAGACCTAACTATGCAAAAAAAACTGTACAATAATATACAACAAGCAGCCTTGGCTAGAGATCATGCATAGTATTTTTTGAGATAGAGCCCATTTCTAGGCTCCGCCAAAGCCGTCCCTTCGTAATCCACTAACTTGTAGGCACCCTTCTCTAACACACGCTTGACCACGTAAGGACCATGCCACAAAGGATTAAACTTCCCTACCCCCAAGGGTTCTTTCGATTGATCCCACAAAAGGACCAAGTCTCCCTCACTAAACACTCTTGGACGAACAGACTTATCATATTGGGCCTTTACGTGATGCTTATTAACCTCTAGAGTCACCAAGGCATCTCTACACTGCTCATCGAGTTGCTCAAGGTGAACCAAACGCTCCTCCAAAGGCAAAGTGTCTGGTAAGAGTTCCATGGCTAACTTCAACGAAGGAATCTTGCATTCAACCAGCAATATCGACTCCACTCCATGCATAAGCTGATATGGAGAAAAACCAGTGGCAGTCTTAACCGTAGTTTGATATGCCCACAAAGTAGGGTATAACATAATATGCCAATTCGTCTTGCTTTATGTGATGGTTTGTTGGAGAATGGACTTAAGTGATTTATTCACTGCTTCAACCTGTCCATTTGCTTGAGGATAGTAAGAAGAGGAGTGCTCTTGCTTATACCCTAACTTGGATGCCAACTCTTCCATCATACGGTTCTGAAAGTGCGAGCCATGGTCAGTGACAAGCTCTCTCGGAATCCCGAACCGAGTAATGATTTGGTTGAATATGAAGTGAGTGGCTGTCTCACCGTTGGATTTTACTGTAGGCATTGCCTCAGCCCATTTCATGAAGTAATCAACATCCACTATGATATGATGGTGCCCCCTAGCCGAAGCTGGGTTGCAATCCATAAAATTGAGCCCCCATTTGGTGAAGGGACTGGTGGTGATAATAGGGTGTAACGGGGCAGGTTTCAAGTGCATATTACGTGCGAACACCTGGCAAGGGTGGCACCTCTTGACCGCTTCAATACAATCCTTGAAGATCGACGGCCAGAAATAACCCGCTCTCAAAATATTTTGAGCTGTAGAAAGCCCAAATAAATGACCACCACACGCCCCTCCGTGGCAATCATTAAGCACTACCTCAGCCTCATCATGAGTTAAACAACGTCGTAAAAGGGAATCTACTCCACGGTGGTACAAAGTATTTTCCACTATGAGGTAGTTCTTAGAGATGTGACGTAAGCGTCGTCGTTCATCTCGCGAGAGGTGAGTAGGGGTCCTCTGTGTTTGTATATATACTATGATATCCCCATACCATGGGTCAGCCATTGAGATTAAGAAAATTTGTTCATCAATGAACGTATCTTCACATACCAACTCTTCGGCCTCGCTCGGAAAATCCGATATGAGCTCTGCAAATATTAAAGATTTCTTCGATTTTGCCGAAACAAATTTGAGATCAAACTCTTGCAGGATGACAATCCATTTATTATACTTTCCCCCAATCATCCTACGTGTGAGGATGAATTGAAACGGATTGACATCGGCCACAACCAAGGTCTGGCGAAGGAAAATATAATGTCTCAAACGCTGCACCGCATGTATGGTAGCTAAGGCAAGCTTCTCGACATGAGAATACCGAATCTCTGCGTCAATAAGGTTTCGCCTCAGATAATATATGACATGCTCTTGGAGCTCCTCATTCTCTTGAACCAAAACCATACCAATCATCTCTAAAGACGCGGCCACATATAATAGGAAATCACGGCTATAATCTGGAGGATTAATAACCGGGGCCGATGCTAGGGCTCGCTTAAGTGCATCGAAGGACTCCTGGGCTCGCTCATCCCACTCAAACGGAGTATCCTTCTTCAGGAGACGCATGAAACCTCTATTCAAATTGGAAAATTTGACAACAAATCTTCGTAAGAAGTTTTCCATGCCTTGCAAACACTGAAGATGACGCATATTGTGTGGGGGAGACAACTGAAGTATTGCCTCAACCTTCAAAGGGTCGACTCTTATACCCTCTTTCGAAACAATGAATCCTAACAAATGACTTGACTTCATGCAAAAGATGCACTTATGAGGGTTTAATCTAACAGCATAGTGCCGGCACCTTTCGAACACCAATCTCAAGTGATAAGAATGACGCATCCTCATGAGAGAATGAGCAGTGAGGTCATCCAAAAATACTTCAATAATAGACTTGAGATCGTGGAAGATCAAGGTCATCGCCCGCTAAAATGTAGCTCCGGCGTTTTTAAGGCCGAAAGGCATTTTTCGATATGCAAATGTTCCCCAAGGACAAATAAATGTGGTCTTGTGTTGGTCCTCGGGTTTAATTTGGATCTGATTATACCCGGAAAAGCCGTCCATAAAGGAGAACACCTTGCTACCCACACACTCATCCAAAATCTGATCTATAAACGGTGTGGGGAAGTTATCCTTAGGACAAGCACAATTTAAATCATGGATATCAGTGCATATATGGATTTCTCCCTGCTTCTTATCCACCGGAACGGGGTTTGAAACCCACTCCGTCAAGGAATGGGATAGATGAAACCAGCTTTCAATAGCTTCTCTATCTCTACCTTTATGGCGGGTGCTTTCCTCGGATTCACTGCGCGTAAATGCTGTCGAACAGGCTTAGCATTGGCGTAAGTCTTAATCTCATGTTTGACAATCCGAGGGTCAATCCCTGGCATCTCATCGTAAGACCAAGCAAAAATATCATGGAATTTCTTGAATAGCTTGGTATACTCCAGAATCTCATCTTGGGAACAATCCGACCCAATGTAGACATTCTCAATTGTACTAGGACTGCGAGAAATGTTGATAGGAATAGTTGACGATATGTTCGCCATGTTTCCATTAGCCATCGGACCAGGAGAGCTTTATGGAACCATAGGTCTACCAAATTTCTGACTAAGAATCTCCCTATAATCCTCATGCTCCAAAAGGTCAAGCTCTGGAAGGAAGTACAATCTATGATGGAGTTCCTCCCATGGTGGCTCAACTCCCGACATAGCCTTGATAATCGCTTCATCTGAAGGGAAAACCGTATCAAGGTAGTCATAGTCATGAGAAGACTGTACTGCCCATGCCGGCAACACATAGGGGTCTTCCTCCTCCGTCCGCGAAGAGGAAGAACAAGGCTCTGCAGTAGACTGGAGATTAGCTTGGTAAGCTATCATAACTGTAGGCAACGACACGCTCATCTCGATGGCCTCACTTGAAGGACTCGATGAAGGAAGAATCCAAGGATCTCCCATATGACTTGTGCGAAAAGGCACCGATCTCGTAGATGTCGAAGCACCATCGAAACTAGATCCTATCATGAGGATGGGTGCAGAACAACTAAAGGTTCCCCTGAGGGATGGATATATGCCTACACCCACACTCCCAGTTGCCGGCTGTGAATGTTCAAATTTCAGAACTGAAGCTCCTGAAGATGCAGTAACAGGCAGATTCTTGAATGGCATTTGATCAATCGTTACAATCTTCCCGTTATGTGGAAAGCATACAACGCGAAACACGGAAGATGCAACAGCTTGCATACTATACATCCAGTTCCTTCCTAGTAATAGATTGTAGTCAAGGGGTGCATCAACCACCTCAACCTCTATCGCAATGGTCTTCCCTCCCAAATAGACTTTAAGGGAAGGAAGGATACCGTGTGGCCTAAACGATCTCCCATCAAAAGCAGTTAACATGGTCGTAGATTTTGACAGCTTAGGAGAACTGAGACCCTTCCAACAAGACAAAGACATTACAGAAGCAGTAGCGCCCTCGTCAATCACAATACGCTTGACGGTGATATTAAGACATTCCACATGCACCAAAAGGGACACATAGTAGGGAAAGCGAGGTTGATGTCCTACGGTTTCAAATTTGATCACTGAGGAAGAATAATCACCATTCACACCAAGAGTGGAAAGCAAAGCCTTCCTTTGCGACGGACAACTCTGAAGCACCTCCAATGCAAACATCGCACAAGGAGTATGGCCCAAGTCCTCGACAACTGAATAATTCTGGGTGGCTTGGGAATTTGGGTTATGCCCCGAACGCTTAAGTACCCCCTTAGGAATGTGAGGTGTAGCCTCAGGTTTATCCACAGGTTTCTCAATGCACAAAGGGGTTCCTGGTGGATCAAGTTCTTTGACCGAGTTGGGTTGTGACGAAGTATAATCTTTCGCATGCGTCACAACTTTTGTGGCACGGACCATATTAATGCACCCACGACCACTAGTCTTAGCTGGATCATCATCACTAGATTGATCATGGGACTTCAAGTTTATATTCTGGTTATGCGGCAAAGGGTTCGTTAACACAGCTGGGCCCTGTGCTATGAACTTCGAAGCTTCATCCATTCTAGGGCACAAGTAAGTGAGGTGATCATCCTTACATAGCTTGCAAGGAAACTTAACCTTACGTTTATTCTGCTTGTCCCCCCCAGCATTTTTACCGTTCTTGTCATTATTATTGGTATTCTCGTTCTTATACCCACCCTTCTTATTATTATTGTTTTTACCCTTTTTTCTATTCCGTCCGGGTTGCTGGTTACCCTTCTGGTCAGACGATTACACAGCAAGTACATTTGCTGTTTGGGCAGGCTGAGAGGAAGCCGTAGCTTGTCCCAAGGCAGATTGGTTGATTGACAACTGAGCAACTTGTTTCACAACCGAACCTGCAGGTTTCTTACTTGCACAACCCACAATGCCGTCAGCATGTGGTCTAGGTTTGACCTTGGGATCGAAACTAGAACGAGGAGCATTGGGTATAATCTCATATAACAAACCAGACTGAGCATAGATCAAGTCCAGTTCCTGTGCCCTAAAAATGGCTTGTTCCTCATTCTACACTCCGGATGTGGAAGCATCCTTCGCTATATATGGAAATAAATATTTGAGGAACCACTCAAGGAGGAACTCTAGCGGTATAAAGGCTTTAATTAATCTCTTCTATCTACGCCACTCCTGAATATGATGAGAAATATGGGTGGCTTTATCTTGCCGAAATGTCGACAAGAGTTCAGTACCAACATCATATCGCACTGGTAGCTGGAAGTGATTAAGGAAAGTCATCGCAAGGTTATCGAACAAAGTAAAGGCACCCCTAGGTAACTCTATATACCATTTCTCCGCAGGCCCTGTGAGGGTGCGTTGAAATAGTCTCAAATGGACTGAGTCCTGATGCAATGAATTGGAAGAGCACCATAGGTGGAATGTCGTAACGTGTTCGCTCGGATCCTATCCTAGTTTTCCTTCGAACTTAGGTATGTTCGAAGGAAGCTTGGTAGGGACAGCTGGCCAAGCCGGGTCATGAGCCACATGATCGTTCGTAAGTCTCGATAAGTCAGGTAGATTGAGTGTCGCGAGGAAAGGGAGTCTAGGATGATGAGGCCTATGGACCGCTCACTGGTTCATATAGGATTTATTACCACCATGACCTTGGCCATAGTGACCTCCTCCTGTATGACCCGTATAGGATGGCATGGAAGCACCATAATGAGGTGGACCTTGACTAGTAGGAGCTACAAAGCCATAATTAGGAGAGTAAGCAGGTTGTGAATACCCGCCTCCATAAGGTGAAGAAACCTGTCCATACTGCGTCCCATAATAGGGTCCATAGGTCATCGCTTGTGATGCCCCATGAGACACTCCATAGGTAGTGATATACATTCTAGAAGTAGGGATATATGTCATGGAAGTAGCAATATGACCTCTAGAAACATTAACATAACCTCCCGAAACCACGGGTGGTATGTAGGCTTGAGACACAATTGGTCTAGTAATCGCAGTACGGATCTGACTCGTAGCTACGTGCCGACTCGAAGGACCATGTGAGTAAGGTGGAGGGTTTACATTTGAATAAATAGGAAGCGAGGACGAAGGAATCTCTGTAAGAATATATGTACTAGTGCCTATCGTCACTCGTCTGGGACCTGGTATCCCTATCAGATCACTAACTCTAGACCTAGGAGGTATATAAGATGTAGCTTCCACCACTAGGATGGAAGGTGTAATGTGACTAGTACTCTCAAACCTCTCCGTAAGGTAAGGCATGGGATTGCCCCCAGGCATAGTGTTAGGCTCGAAGTCAGATTCGACATTAAATGTCAAATCGTGCATAGGAAAACCAGTCATAGCATAACTACCGTAGCTAGTACTGGCAGGTTCAAAGTGAGTCTCGGCGTCTTTCGGCATTCCATACCGGTAATGTGTCAACAAGGGGTCAACCCTAGAATGAATAGGTCTATCATGCATGGCTCCTATCTCCGAAATCACAGGTCCTAACTCAGTTAGGTCGGGTGAAGGGTCATAAGTAGGCGTGAATTCCCCATCGTCAAGGCGAATGGGAGGAGGTGGCTCAGATGTATCCTCTGAATGATCTCCCATGGTGTGTGAATCAATGTGTGATATAGTCCACCTGGACTATCTAGGTCCCTCTCCCAAAGGAGGAGGATAAGTATACGGCGGAAGTCCTGCTAAACGACAAGAACGGCACGGAACCGCACCCGAATCCACAATGACTCAAAAAATAGCAAAGACTCTCTATTTGCGTCAACCCTAGGCCAACTAGCATGCACAGAGCAATCAATAATAAAATCTAAAGCCAAATGCAAGCAAACAAGGGCTGGATAAGTGAGCTCCTGAATGTGTCCGGTATGTCTCTCCTAGGAGAGGCTTGAGAGGGCCTTGTCACCACAAGCAGAGGTACGTAACCAATTATTGTGGCCCTCAGCTTCAACACGTAAAGCGACTGTGCTGTCTGACCCCAACTTGGCCGGGACACATGCAGAATAACCTCTACAAGTACCCCCTCGATATCCTAGGTAAGGTCACTAAGGTCACCTCAATATAATCAAAGCTCAGGAAGACAGTCGCAGGCAGGATTGACTGTATGGGCAGGGTAGCAAAGCCCGAAACTCTCGAAAGAGCCCCCAGATACAAATACAATCCTGGCTATATCGTCGGTGCTACACAGTTATAGACCAGGGGTTATCCCAATCAACAACCGCTCACACTACCTCGTGCTTAACTCCCTTTTGAGAGGAGGATCCTGAGAACGCTGGTTATATCAAGGATTTCACACACTCCCTGGACAGATACCTAGTTGTTGTCGTTTAGTGATCTTGGAGAATTAACTTACAATGAACTATTCCAAGATCCTAAAACCTAAGCTTGTTGGTGCACCCTAGAAAATAAAAGAGTGTAATTCATTTTAATTAGCATTGATTTTAGTTGGCTTTATTACTCAAAAATAGGGTATGGTCGTGCAACTAATGGTGTTATGACGCAACAAGAAGCAAAATGCACACCTAACAATCAATGCAAATGCATTGTGTCCATGAAAACGGGGTATGCGTACTACGTGTAATGCACAATTTCTTCTTCAAATGCTGAATGCAAATTTCCCTATATGAATTCCTAACTATTACTCCAAAGCAAATCTAGATATAGTACAAGTACAATGCAAAGTGCAAAATGAAATGCATGATGAGAAGCAAATGTTTTTGGATTTTTTTTAAAATAAAGAGATACAAAAAGCAAAAGAATGATTCTACCCACCCCAGATTTTGCAAGCACACATAAACAACATTCCAGCAAAGAACTAAGGTAAAAGGACTCTAATGCACTAATCTCAAACAAAAAATCAAAGATGCCATGACAAGAGCTTTCCTAAAAGAAAAAAATTAGGCTAAAAAAAGCGTTTCTGGTCAGAAACAGAGGTATTAACAGACTCAGGTAGTGCCAAAGGAGACTCAGCAGCTAACAGAATTCACCCAGCAATCCACTATCTTCCATAAAAAGGTAAAAACCAGGGTATACACTATTGTGCACTGTAAACCCGCGTGTATACACGGAAATCCCAGGGGAAACCATGTGTACACATGACTGTAAGTGACAAACCTGCGTACAGGAAGAAAAAGATGCACAAATACAAGGAAAATAGACAGGCTGAGACTAACTTCACACCAATCAGGCTCTACCAGTCATACATGCCCCCATACCCGACACAGAAACAAGAGAGAGAGAGAAATTCAAATACATTGAATGCCAAGAAATCAACCCCCAAAAGACAACTACAAGGAACTCCCCAGCGGAGTCACCAATTCTGTTACGAAGAGAAATTCCTATGGCTTGGGGTACCACAACAGATAGCTAGACTCCAGAAATCAATCTTTCCCAATATGCAATAGAAATAAAATGTCTAACACTAAAGGATCGAACCTCGTACCTTATTCTAGACGGTTGAAGTAGATCCCAGTTGAGCTTTCCAATCTTCAGCTTGAATTGATATAATACTTCCTCAACAATAAGTAAACAATACAAGCGTACTATATATCATGGTGTTAGATCTATTCTAGCATATATAATCAATAATGTAAAAGCATTTGACATATTCCAATGGATACAATATTCATTCAAATACACATTACTGGATAGGAAAAGATATTTCTATTAATATAAATCAGAGATTACAAGTGACAAACTCTGACGGCACGTCTGCGAACCAGAGAAACTGAATCCCCCACTTGGGCCTCCACCACTTCAATCCTCCATCACTCAGATAGCAAGCTCACTAGCAAAAGGAAAGCTTGGGAAGAACACAACAGTGCTCCAAGGGACAAAGGGATGCAGACTCAAGCATAAGTTCTGGCAACAATGGACTATAGTTTCGTTACTCTCAATTCTCTCTTATGCTTTCAATGTCTCAAGGGGCTCCTTATATAGCTTTTCAAAGGGATACTGAAAGGTCGACTTCATGCGATCTCAAGGCATATGGAAGGCCAGGAGTCATATGAGTCAGATCCAAGTCAAGGAAAACTCCAAAAGGATTTGGATTATGCACACATCCCGATGTACGCGACTATAGGGGTCATATCCACGTATGTACATGGTTATCTGGGTAAAAGCCGCGTATATCTCTTTTATTATGTTTTTAGGGATGATCAAGGACACATCAAAAGACAAAAAGTAGTCCATAGGGGCTAATGAGTCTGTAGCGGGACAGGGGAAGGCCATACAATGTGTGATTCACCTAGTGTGGTGAAATCCGCTATAACATAAACCACTAGTAAATTTTGAATAAAGTCCTTATAGAAAACGACAACAATCTGAGAGAATATCGTAGGTGGATTCTTCAGTCCAAATGACATCACGATTTATTGAAAACATCCCCATTCAGTAACAAAGGTTGTCTTGTGGTGATCTTTTTTGCGATCTTAATTTGGTGATAGCCAGAAAATCCATCAATGAATGATTAGATTTCTTGACCGCCCACTCCTTCTAGCACCTCGTTAGTGAATGGTGTCGGAAATGGATCTTGCAAACATGCATTATTCAATTTTCTAAGGTCGACACAAATCCGAACCTCACCCGTCTTCTTGTATTGCACTACCATGGGACCGATCCATTCCAATTCCTCAACCGACTCTATTATCCCACCATCCAACATTCTATCAAGCTCAACTTTGAACCTATCCTTTTATCATGGATTCAAATGATACAGTTGTTACTTCACTGGTTTCACATATGGTTTCAATGGGATCTTCATCTCTCCAAAATCTCCCAATATTCCTTTCATCACAGAAAAATTTGTTGAAAACAAATCTCGAAATTCATGCAACAGATCTGTGATCTTTGCCATTGTTTCTTCATCCCAATAGTCCTTAACATTTGCAAAATTTGGGTTCTCCTCTATCCCAATTTTGACCTTCCAAATTTTTAATGGTTGATTCATCGAGTCCGTCGGTACGTCAGGTGGTGCAACATCCTGACTCCCTTCTGTTTCTGGAATATTGATGTTCCATGGATCATCGCCATCATCTGGTCCTCTTGTCACATTGTAGCACTCCATCATTGATTGCATATGACATCTTGCATGCCTATCCACTAGATATGCAACCAGAACTACCTTCAGAACAACGTCATGAATGTGCTATAGTGCACTATGAATAGATAGATTGGTATCTGCAAAATTGAAGGTGTGATTTAATAAAACTGTCAACTCTTCCCTCGTAGTGATCTATCTGTGCAACTCCACTGATACATACCATGACCATGACATATCATATAATGTGTGCACAAAAGCATGGACCCACTCTTCCTTTGGTTGTGATGCCCACAAGGTCTCACACTCAATCAGATGATTGCCAGACTTATTCTGCCCATCGTACCTTCCTACGTGGTACTCTTCTATGTCACCAAATAAAACTATCATCAATCTTCAACACTGCGACCACCCGTTGATAGACTTCTTATGTGTTTCCCACCAACGTGCTAGCATAGCCTTCAATGCTTCATCCAACGCCAACAATCGCTGTGTTTCTGACACCTTATCCTTAAATTCCACTAGAAACTCATATAACTCTGGCAGTCCTTCATATAATGGTAATTCAACAATATCAGTTGCGACTCGGCACAATGACTGAGTAATCAGGACACACTTCCTTAGTGATACCTCATGCATTCGATTCTTCTAGTTCTCCAAAGCATCATCAGAGTCAGAAGACACAGAGCTAGAGCTGTACCAACCAAGTTCCCCGTCGACAGTTGGATGGATGTAATATTCTGAAATGTTATATGCATGATCCCATCCTCTTACAAATTCTTCCTTAACCGGTTCAACATATTTTCACCCTTCCTTTGGATCCATCGAAGCTATGACTCTGATGCCGCAATTTTCAAATGTCATCACAAGCTTCTTAAAATTAATCACTGCCAAGTTGTCATTGGCCCATCCAATCCCCAAAAACACAAGATATGATCCTACGCTATCAACAAATTCAATAACATCAAAATCAACATAAGTCTTCATCCCTTCAACTTCCACAGCAAGACACAGAACCCACCCAATCGGTGTTACTCTGGCCTAGTTAGCTAGTCGTAGCTACATGGGGGACCAAACCAACTATGGGATCCCTGTATTTTACCATGTATTCTTTGTTAGAATATTAACATCTGAGCCTATAACCAAGATGACTGAATCTATCTCATAGTCCCCAATTTAAATATTCATGCACATCTCTTTTCCCATCTTTTTCTTATGTAAAGATTTCACCACAGAATCCTTCCATCCCTTGGTTGGTTGATGCAACAGACTCTCAATCTCAACAAGAGCATCGAGATCCTTTTCCAACAACAAGAAACTTTCAAAGAAGTTCTGCAAGGTACCATGCTATCGTGATGGCCCTGCTACCGAAGTTGAATAAAAAGTAGTTGGCATTTCATAAACATGAAATTTACCTGGATCTCTTCTTATTGCATCACGTGCTTCAAAGAATGTATCTTTCTCAGTGTCAACATTGAACTACACCTTCTACTTTCCATCCAACTAGATTTGTGTAAATGGGATATCTTCTCCCATCGTCACACCTTCACGAGTAATAACAACACCGGCATCCTGCATCCTGGGTTATGCTGAGATCATCGCAACTGTCGGTCCTTGATTTAGGTTCGGTTGGGGATTCACTAGTTGGTTCACATTTAGATTTGTAGTCTAGTTTTAATTTTGAATCTGGTTCTTGTTTTGATTCTGCAACTAGTTCTGGTTCTAGTTCTGCAACTACGGAATGTTTCCTTCGTGCCACTTAGTGATCAGCCGTGGACAGTTCTCAACAATGTGGTCAACATTGACACAATAAGTACACTATGGTTGCAACTACAGGAATTCTCTTTGATAATGTCCCAACACTCCACAATTATAACATTGCACTGGTTCGCGACCTTGTCCTCCTCCTCGAGCAAAGTCTCCACCTTGACCTCCTTAGAATCCTCCATGGATTCCTCCTTGCTACAGATATTGTGGTTGATTAAATGAATGTTGAGGGGGATTTGACTGCTACTAAACATATTGCCGTGGTTGAGTATACTGTGGCTTCTATAGATCCATCTACATATGATTATCCTACGCTTGTAGCACAAGATGTGGTTGCAGTTGTGGTTGAGGTATGAACTGCATCTGCGGTTGTGGTTGCAGTGCAAACTGTTGTTGATCCTATATTTTTTTTTTATCATTTTTGGCAGTTAAATTACTTATTTAAGGATATGTTTTATTATCATTTTGCATATTTTATGTCACGCAGATCACTATTCAGCCCATGTATGTATGAATTTAAGGTTTATATAAAATCCATTTATTATTATCATTTTATGATTTTATTAATTAAAATTGACATTACTGAAGCGCATTTGATATATTAATTGATTTGCATATTTTTTTGTAGGTTATATAATATTTTTGGATGAATTAACAAAAAACATGCATTTAGCTTGCCATGCGCACATAACGTCCAGCTCGTCATCCATCTCGTTGCGCAAAAATCGTTGGTAGGTTTCTAGGCATTTAAATATTGTTACTACAGACCATAGTCCTTAAGCGCACCAAAAAACAAAAATTGCATTCGCCCTAGATCTGCGCCCGCATATCCAGCTCATGGTCTAGCTCCCTATTCAGCTTTCTGTCCAGATCGCTAACCAGATTGCGTGCTATTGAGAATTGATTCCAGGCATTAAAACATCGAAACAGCCTACGAACTGTTTACTATCCACGCATTCAGATGATGGAGAATCCCGCTTCTAGATGATCTGCCATCATGCCATCCCTGCTCGACACCTCACCAACAAACCACGATTTGGGTTGGTGGATTTAACCTGCATTCCAAAATATTTGTCGTGTACGTTGCCTCTGCTCGCCACATGTCCACCTGCTGCACTAAGGAAGGAGCTATGTGCTACATCACACATGTTGAAGAGAACCAACCATGCTGAAAAGGAGCCTGTGCGTTACACCGTCCAATGAAGAGAGCCGACGTGCACTGAAGGAAGAAGAACTTGTGTGTTGGAGTTTTATTAGGTAAACGCCTTTATGGATTGACTAAATTTAGAGAGTAGTCGACCACTAAAGGGTCGACTTGCTCATCTCTGTCAATGCTGTATATAAACAACTTCTTGTGCAGAGTTAGGAGTTGATCATTTTATTTGTTAGACAATCATTTTTGGAGAAGAATTCTGTATTTATGTTCCTTCATTTGAATAAAGAGCTGTATGCTTTGCTGTTTATGATTGTGTTTGAGTAAGCATTAGCCAGGAACCACCACTGATTGCTGAGAGGGCCCCTCATCAACCAAAGGTTTCTTTTCTTGTTTATTTCTTTCATATTTTTTGTTGTAGTTAGTTTAATTTACAGTTTGTTTTATCATTTCATTTTCCTGTAATGCATTTTATTTCTGAAATTAAATAATTAACTACGTGCATAGTTTGCTTTCAAATTTACTTTCAGTCATTTTATTTCCAGTTTATTTGCAATAAATAGAATAGATTTCCTTTATCAAGTTAAATAGGTTCAGTTTTGTTTATTTCCTTTCTGTTATGAGTTATGCAATTTAAATTCTACTTTATTTCTTAATGATTTCTTTATGTTCATGAATTTGTTTAAGTTTATTTCATTGTTAAATTTGCTTAATAAATAGGTTTACTTATTTCCTTTATGCATTAGATTTATATGTGCACAAATTCAGCTGCAGATTAGATCATTTAGGTTAATTTCTGTCATTTTAACTGTGCAGACTGTCATTCAGACAGCCTGTTTAAACTGTCATTCGGTCACCCCTTCCAGACCTATAGTTCAGTCTGTCATTCAACCCATAGTTTAGTTTTTACTGTTTTTAATGTGTTTTGAGATTGTTTTCAGTTCTGTTTATTTAATGTTTGAAGTATGCTTTGATTGAGATAGTTAGATGATAGTTCTATTTAACATTAAAGTTAAATTGGATTGTTCATTAGAGGACATTTGGGGTCTAAAATGGGCCTTATAAGAAAACGTGCCAAAATAAGTTTTTGTGAGTTGGAATTCAAGAACCAATAGAATTTCAATAAAATAAGTCAACCATAATGGTTGAATTGGCATATTTGTCATTAAAAAAACTACTTTTTTTGTTCGTATTTTCGACATATCTCATTGTGTTTTTACTCAAATTTCGATCGGGAGAGCTCGTTGGATGCAGAATTTGATTCCGCATCCAACGAGTACCCACACTGCATACTTTTGATGGACCCCGCTACCCCAAAAATAATAAATACCTANATTATTTTATTATTTTAACCATTATTTTATTATTTTAACTATTATTTTATTATTTTCCTTAGGAGGCCCATTTTAGACCCCAAAATTCCTCTAATGTTAGGTTACCTTACTTCCTTTCACCTTAAATATGTGTTAAGCTATTTTATGTTTTGTTTCTTGAGTTTGTTTCTGATTTCTCTTTACTAATGTATTGTTTTGCATTTATGCCTTTGCATTAATTTATCCGTTTGCATGTAAAATTTAGTATTGTATGTGTTACCCTTAGTATGTTTTCAGGTTATTCTTTTTTGTGTGATTACTGAAAGAGGGACCCTCAGCGCCGAGTAAGCGTTAGCTAGGCACCACCCTTGATTACTGAGAGGGACCCTCATCAACCAGAGGTTTCTTGTTTATTTCTTTCATCTTTTCTATTGTAGTTAGTTTAATTTATAGTTTGTTTTATCATTTAATTTTTCTGTAATGCATTTTATTTTTGAAATGAAATAGTTAACTGCGCGCATAGTTTCATTCATTATATTTCCAGTTTACTGTTCAGTTTATTTGCAAGAAATAGAATAGATTGCTTTTATCAAGTTAAATAGGTTCAGTTTTATTTATTTCCTTTATGTTATGAGTTATACAATTTAAATTCTAGTTTATTTCTTAATGATTTCTTTATGTTCATGAATTTGTTTAATTTATTTCATTGTTAAATTTGCTTAACAAATAGGTTTACTTATTTCCTTTATGCATTAGATTTACATGTGCACGAATTCAGCTGAAGATTATATCATTTAGGTTAATTTATGTCATTTTAACTATGCAGACTGTCATTCGGACAACTTGTTTAAACTGTCATTCGGCCACGCCTTCCAGACCTACAGTTCAGTCTGTCATCCAACCCATAGTTTCGTTTTTAGCATTTTTAATGTGTTTTGAGATTGTTTTCAGTTCTGTTTGTTTAATGTTTGAAGTATGCTTTGATTGAGATAGTTAGATGATAGTTCTATTTAACATTAAAGTTAAATTTGATTGTTTTAGGTTACCTTACTTCCTTTCACCTTAAATATGTGTTAAGCTATTTTATGTTTTGTTTTTAATTTCTCTTCACTGATGTATTGTTTCGTGTTTATGCCTTTGGATTGATTTATCCGTTTGCATGTAAAATTCAGTATTGTATGTGTTACCCTTAGTATGTTTCAGGTTATTCTTTTTTGTGTGATTACTGAAAGAGACTTGTAGGACAAAATTCAAAGATATTCCTATTAAGTTTTCCACTTGTTTCTTTTTTATTTAATTTTCTTTATTAAGTTTTCTACTTGCTTATTATATTAATTTTTCTACTTGCTTATTAATTAGGTCTTCCTTGCATCTTAGTTTTCGATTTAAAGATTAGTTGTTAATAGTATCTTTTTTAGTTTAAAGTGATTTACTTATAAAATAATTTGCCAATTATTTAGTTTAATATTTTGTTATGGTTTAATTACCTTAATAATTGAATTCTTAGGAGTTTGACTCGATTTTTCATTTTCAAATATATTTCGATCTTTTGTTTGTTAAAATATTTCCACGACACCATAGGAACCCCTCTACCTTCACATATATTTTGTGTCAACTCTAATCCTACCAACCTCGGTCGATAATTAAATATTAGGTGAATTAATCTAGACGTTATAACACCCAAACATTTTGGCGCCGTTGTCGGGGAGTTATTATGTAAGTTAGAGTAGAATTCTTTATGAAGTTTAGTAATAGGTTGGTTGCGAGGGAGCGGTAATATGAGAGTTAAGAACCCGTGCATCTGTTATAACATGCGCCCCCAAATCCAGCAACAGTAGTAGCATAGGTTTTCTTTAGTTTAAAGTTTTTCATTAGCAGACTTAGAGATCCTCAGGGTATATTTTTTAAGACATGAAAACTTATTGAAATTCCTACTAAATTTTACAGGGGACGTAATACCCCAACCACTAATTCAACATAAAGTTATCGAAAGATGCCTATGGGAAGTAGTTCTACCTTAAAACCTAAGGAGACTCTCTCAGGAGATATTACCGGGGAAGCCATATAAGGAGAATGAACCTTGCCAGGAGGTCCTAAGGACCTCATTCTTGAGGAAGTTCAAGAGGATCAACCACTAGAAATCTCTAACCCTCCACTATTCTTGAATCCAAATAATACAACCTTTTCACTAGTAGAAGATTCAAATTTCATTGAATTTGTTGATCCTGCCCAAGTAAAGATCTCTTTGGAACCTCCATAGATCCAATCATCTCACAAATTGAAACTTCCATAGTAGAATCTACTATGCCTCTAGGATTCAATAAAAACATGGTTGATCATAGGAAGATCTCTCCCGAAAAAGAACGTTGGGACGCCCCATTATCACCTCGAAAGGAGCCTCCTAGGTATATTTATGTTAAGAATACACTTATATAAAGAGACGAGGATAAAACAAAGATCACGATGAAGTTAGAAATGATGAAGGAGAAGGAAAAATCGAACTAAGGCTACCCTTAGGTTCCCTATTTTAGACACGATGCAGGATGTAACTATGCAAAACATCTGTCCTTCCTCCTTAACTACTTTCTATGGAAAAATTAATGAGGACCCGGACACATTCCTATTCTAGTTCGATATCCTTTGTAGGAGCTATAATTATTTACAAGATGCTCACAAACTAAAACTCTTTCTTGCTACACTAAAATATTCCTCCTTGAGATGGTTCATGGGATTAGGAGAATTCACTATTAGGACTTGGGATGATATGAAAAATTCATTCTTACAAAAATATCAAGAGTATTGAAAACCTAAGGACTCTCGAAATGATATATTGAAAATACAACAACTTAAAGATGAGATCCCGGAGGATTATCTTGAAAGGTTCGTTTATACATTACATAAATCAAAATAGTGACCTCTGAGAAGATGCAGTACATACACTTTTCCTTAAAGGGATATTGAAGGACTTGTTAAAAAGTCTTAATCTCATGGCGGTTGGAAATATTTCTCATAAAAACTTTTCACAAATCATTGATATGTGTAAAAATTATTCTAGTAGTAGGGGGGAAGTTGCGAAATTTTTTCGAGAGCCTTATATTAGAAATGTAAGAGGAAACATTCCTAGTTCAGGAGGAGTTACAAGAGTAGAGTTAGGAAACCTGTTGGAGAACTTCAAAATTGATATCTTAGGATCAATGGGTTCTCAACTATATGCTTTATAAGCCAAGAAAAGGTAGGATGAAAAACAAGCAACAATGAGCATATTTTGTCCAATATGTAGAACCAAACATCCCCAAAAGGAATGTCCATTAAACAACATCTATTAATGTCACATATGTACAGAAGAACATCCAATAGATAACTACCCATCCTTTCCTAGGTTGCAAGCCATCTATAAGAGTGGGGATGTAGCTAAAACATCTAGGAGGCCTCCTTGGAAACCTAGATACCAACCAACATATCAAAACTTTCCACCACAACCTCCACTCTATTATCCTCCATATCAACCACCTTAACAATGGAACAATTCAATTTGGCAGAATTGGCCACCCCAGTACCCTCCTCCTCAATTTCCACAATAGCAATATTGGTCACAAGGATGGAGAGGACAACCATATCCTCAGTCACAACCTATCCCTGCACCTAATCATCCTTATCCTCAGCATCAAACTAATTTCCAGCAAATTTTGCCTGGACTTGTACCTTTAGTTCCTTTTATCACACAACAACCTCATCATTTTCAGAACAAAAATCCTCCTCGACTGACATTATTACCTGCGCAATCAATACCTAACCCTACTAATAAACCAACTCAAGCTCTTAACAGCATTGAGTTGCAAGCTCTTCCATCATACCTTATTTTTATTGTACATGTACATGAAATTCAATTACAATTGGGAAGTGTTGTGAATGATAAACCCAATTCATCAGTCATCATTCATGAAGTAACTGAAGAAGAAGAAGATTCAAATGAACCCATGAATGATGCTATTTTGGAGCATGTGAACATTCCAAAGGTTCCAGTACACACCCATCCTCCGCAAGAAATTATTCAGGAGCAAAGAGTTCCTCCATTTCAAGAAAGACTAGTAATAGAAAAATTTGTAGTTCATCTGGAGTATAATATTTTGAATGAATAAAAGAATATTTGTATCAAAATCCCTCTATTACAAGCTATCAAATACATACCAATCTATAGCATAATAAATGAGCTATGAACTAAACGGCTAGGGAAGAAGCAACAGGACCCTCTCACAATTCATGTTATAGGAGATATGTTTGAATGTATGACAGATCAGTCTCAGATTGCAAAAAATACAAATCCAGGAGCCCCAGTAGTGACTGTAATTATAAACAACACCACCATAGAAAATACACTAATCGATTTAGTATCCACTATTAACATGATGACCACCGCAGTTTTAGAAGTTTTACAGTTAGGACAATTTCTCCGACCTACTTCTTCTATCCTAGAACTAGCAAACCATACTACAGTAAAACCTGCTGGAGTGCTGGATGACATTGTTGTATTAGTAGCCTCATGGGAATATGCTGTTGAATTTATGGTCGTAGAATCAAAGGATACTTCGAAAGGAAATCCTATTATCTTAGGAATACCATGGTTAGCTACTGCGAATGCTTTTATAGGATGTAGGGATGGAGAGATAACTATTGCCAATGGGTTGTCTACACATAGACTTATTTCATACCCCCCAGCACAACCAATAACTGAAACTCATGGTGGTTAAATTTTTCTTTCGGGGATGAGGACTTTGATGAACTCTCCCTTCCTAGTGATTTCTCCTGGGCACTTCAGGATCAGACCACTGAGAATGTATTAAATCAGTTTGTTTCTTCAACAATCTGTATAGATTTTTGGAGATGAGTTTCAAGAGAATATGGCTCTCTCAATGTTTATGGAGACACCTTGTGTCTTCACGATTGGAGAGCATAAAGGACCCTATACCATACCTTGTGAGGTTGGCCCTAAAAAATTTCTACATATAAACGCAAGATTAAGTGAAAACCAACAAGCACAGCTGGTTAAAGTTCTTAATAAATAAGCCGATGCATTTTCATGGGAATACACTGATATTAAGGGTATACACCCTGACACCTGTATTCACCATATTTATATGGATCCAACGATCTCACCTGTAAGGCAGCCAAGGAGGACAATGAATCCTTCTCTAAAGGATATAGTAAAAGAAGAATTACAAAAACTCCTCACTGCTGGTTTCATCTATCCTATCTTCGATAGTAAATGGGTATCTCCTTTAGTAGTAGTCCCAAATAAAGTCACATGGAAATGGCGCATTTGTGTTGATTTTAGGGATCTAAGCAAAGCTACACTTAAAGACTACTTTGATGTACCTTTTATTGATCAAGTGTTAGATACCCTGTCAGGTAATAATTTTTTTCCTTTCTTGACGTATATAGTGGTTACAACCAGATTTTAATAGCATCGGAGGATCAAGACAAGACCAGTTTTACATGCCCTTGGGGAACATACGCTTATCGAGTTTTTCCATTTGGCCTATGTTAGGCACTTGCCACTTTTCAATGAGTAGTCTTAGGGATCTTTTATGATCTTATACATGATTGTGTGGAGGTATACATGGATGATTTTAAGGCCTATGGTAATACCTTTCATGAAGCCCTTGACAACCTCGATAAGGTCTTGATACGATGTCAAGAAACGAATTTATCCCTTAGTCATGAAAAATGTAAACTGTTATTGACAGAAGGTATAGTTTTAGGAAATCATGTTTCCTCCCAAGGAATTAAGGTAGATCCTGCAAAGATCAAAGTAATTGTTTGCCTCCCCTCTCCAAAAAATCAGAAAGAGGTAAGAAGCTTTCTTGGTCATGCAGGCTATTACCGTTGTTTTATTGAAAATTTCACTAAAATAACTACACCAATGTTTAAATTACTTACAAAGGATGTAGAATTCCAGTGGACAAAATATTTTCAAAATGCTTTTGAAATCCTAAAAGCTAAACTATCGGTGGCACCAATACTCAAGGGTCCCGATTGGTCCCTTCCTTTTCACATGTCCACCGACGCCTCTGATATGGCCATAGGAGGAGTCCTCGGCCAAAAAGAGGGACACGTACCTTATGCCATTTATTTTATTAGTAAGAATTTGATTCCCGCCGAACTTAATTACATGGTTACTGAAAAATAATTTTTGGTAGTCGTTTATTCTATTAATAATTTTCTCCATTACATTAAAGGTTATGAAGTTTTTGTGCATACCGATCACTCTACCATTATATTTCTAATGAATAAACCAATTAAAAATAGTAGTGTGACTCGGTGGCTTCTTTTAATGCAAGAATTTAACATTACCGTCAAGGACCGACCTGGTAAAGAAAATCTAGTAGCATATTTCCTTTACCATATTCAATGTGAAGACGATACTAAAACTTTTGATGACAGTTTTCTTGATGAACATCTATTTGCTGTATATGTTCAAACCCCTTGGTTCGCATATATTGCCAATTATTTAGCAACCAAGAAAATACCAAACCATTTGTCCACACATGAGAAGCGTCATATCATAGTTTAGAGTTCCAATTATTCTTGGGTTGATAACGATCTCTTCCGCACTGGTCCAGATCTTATTATTCGACGATGGGTGTGAGAGGATGAAATGATAGAAATCCTCCATGCATGCCATGATGGGCCACATGGAGGACATTTTTCTTATAAGAGGACGACATATAAAGTATTACATTATGGTTATTATTGGCCAAGCATTTTTAAGGATGCTGCCAAATATGTCAAAGGATGCGATAGTTTCCAAAGAATGGGTAGACCTACGTCATCTGATAAGATGCCCCTACAACCCCAAGCCATGATTGAACCCTTTAAGAAATGGGCTCTTGATTTTCTTGGACCAATTTCTCCCATGTATCGTAAAAAGAAATATATCCTAGTTTGCACGGACTATGTCACCAAATGGGTACAAGCTAAAGCTTTGTTTAGAGCTACAACAAAATCAGTGGTATAATTCATATATGCAGAAATATTCACCCAATTTGGTGTACCTAGAGAAATTGTCACAGATCAAGGTACTCAATTTAATTCTAAATTAATGAAAGAACTTACTATGAAATATGGCATCCGACATTGAAAATCTTCACCTTATCACCCTCAGGATAATGGTCAGGTAGAATCGACTAATAAAGTATTAGAATCAATTTTAACCAAAACCATTCACTTGCATCATAAGGATTGGACATATAGACTCTTAGAGGCTTTATGGGCCTATAGGATAACATGGAGAAACACTGCCGGACATACCCCCTATGAGTTAGTGTATGGCAAACAAGTCCTTCTACCTATTGAATTTCAAGTTAAAACCTTTCTTATGGAAGCACAATTAGGATTGAATTTGGATGAAGCCCAGAACCATTGAATATTACAGATTATTGAATTAGACGAGATCACACAAGATGCACTCCAAAGAACTATGCTAATACAGAATCAACGAAAGACATGGAATGATAAATTTATCAAGAAAAAGCAATTTAATATTGGATATTGGGCACTATTATTCAACTCACGGTTTAAAAATTTCAAAGGAAAGTTAACTACCCATTGGATGGGCCCATATAAAGTAGTTACAGCTTTTGACAATGGGTCAATAAAAATTAAGATAATTGATGGCTCACAAATTTCCTTTGTAGTAAATGGACGCACACTCAGACTTTATCACCAACCGACATCTAAACAGGATTTTATACATAATGTTTTGTAGCAGAATGAAATGGAATTAGTTGAAGGGGAAGCTATTTCTCCTCCTCCTTATTTTTAAAAAGTATTTTGGGTTATCATCATTTTTATATATGTAATATGTGTGTTCTTTGAATAAATAAGAGTAATTTCTAATAGATTGTTTACACAGGACTCTTTTTCTTTTTTTTTTCTTTTTTATATATGTCTTCATGAATAAATTGAATCATCTAACAAGTGGTTTTGTAGTTTGATTACAAGTATTCTATCTCTATAAGCAGCTCATGGAGTATTACTTGGAAAAGGGAAGTATGTTAAAACATTCATCAGGTATCTTAACCTTTCTTGGGGTACTTTTGAAATTTGCAAATAATAGTGAAAATTAACAAAAATTACAATCCTCTGTATATCATTCTTAACCAGCTCTTCTATGATTCATATGGTTTTTGGTATTTTGATTCAGACATGTATATATCTGAATTGTTTTTTTGAACAGTTGCTTGGCAGACCTACTTTCATTATCATATTTTTTTTTACATTCTCATCTTACACCTATGGATTACTAGTTCATCTTATGCTTGTTATCAAAACTTGTCTCTCATATATTCTGGTGATAATTCGAGAGTAAGTGTAATTTTTGTCTATGGGGAACATTACTTTTCTTTTATGAAGAAGAAGGACTGTAAGGTTAAAGAACAACTTTAAGTTATTCTCTTTTGACATGATCTATGGTTAAGGCCATTATAAAATTACTTATAAGTTTATTTCACCAAAATTAAATTATGTGTTTAACAGGACTTAACACGCTCTATTACCAATCGGCTTCCATATATTTAATATCATTATACAAGGAAAACCCGCAGGGGTACTGAACAGGCCTGCTGGCAACAGGTCAATGCTAAGTAAAAACTTAAAGCACGGAAGCTCGATAAATGCAAGTAAACCCATCAGGGTACTGAACAGGCTCACTGGAAGCGGGACTATGCTTGCATGGTACCAAGGTAAACCCATCGAGGTACTGAATAGGCCTGCTGGCAGCGGGGAAATACCTAGTAAAAGAGATCTGGTTCGTAAAACAATGATCATATAAATTTTTTTTTTATAATTTATGAATAAACATGTCATGGCCAATTGTTTAACATGTCGTTTGAGAATGGATGTAAGTTGGGCTTGACCCTAGCCATCTAATTCAACATATACCTAGGATGTCATTATCCTAGAAATGGGACCCATAGACTGTAAATCTCACACACTCTAGGGTAAACTTAAATATTTTGTGATGACATGATATCTTTAAAATAAGGCATAGATGAATAGCTTTTCCCGTGGCATTCTTTTGGTTAAATTATTATCATTCCAGTGGTCTTTCTAAGCACTGTTATATTTTTCATGAATATACATATCTGAATCATTTCCATTTACTAGTTAGTTTTTCTTTTTCTTACAAACCAATAAAAAAACATGATAGAACTCTTTACTTTTTATTTTCTGGAAAATCAGTTCTTCTCTCTTCCATGGCTTGAGGACACGCCATATCTTTGGTTTGGAGGAAAGGATTGGGAAAAAATAGTTTTTTTTGCTTTTATTATTTCTGACAGATCTATTTATCTCTGACAAATGATAAGTGTTTTCAGGATAATATAAGTAGTGGAACTTGATTATAGCATGAAGCATATTTTTACAACAAAATCAATATGGAGAACTATATGAAGAATTGAATGAAGGTCCAAATGAAATACCAAATGATGATCTGAATAAAACATTGTAATATCATAGTACTTATGATTAAAATTTTCTAACCAAATTTTGTTTTTTCGCAAATAATTTTTTACTTTCATTTGGATGCTTAGAAATTTTTCTTATCATTTCATTATTGACAACCTTATCCTCTTACCCAATCATTCCTGTAAACTATCAAATGAGCAATTTTCTTGATTATAAATGCGATTTATTCTTTTCATGTCATATGTTCAACCTGTCCAAATTTTTACTTTGGACATGGTTGAATTAATTTTACACCTTATGAACTTACTCATTTATGTATATGCCCATTGCTAGCTCACGCCTCGGAATTCGCTATGACAGTGTGATCTGTGATCTTTCTTTTTGCTCAGTGGGACCTGGCATTTCTCCGGTTTGGGGGAATGTTGATCCTAGATTTGTTATCATTTTTTGGCAGTTAAATTACTTATTTAAGCATATGTTTTATTATATTTTTGCATATTTTATGTCAAGCAGATCACTATTCAACCCAGGTATGTATGAATTTAAGGTTTATATAAAATCCATTTATTATTATCATTTTAGGATTTTATTAATTAAAATTGACATTATTGAAGCACATTTGGTATATTAATTTATTTGTATATTTGTTTGCAGGTTATATAATCTTTTTCGATGATATAACAACAAGAATGCATTCAACTTTCCATGCGCCATTAGAGGAAATTTGGGGTCTAAAATGGGCCTTATAAGAAAACGTGCCAAAACAAGTTTTTGTGAGTTGGAATTCAAGAACCAATAAAATTTCAATAAAATAAGTCAACCATAATGGTTGAATTGACATATTTGTCATTAAAAAAAACTACTTTTTTTGTTCGTATTTTCGACATATCTCATTGTGTTTTTACTCAAATTTCAATCGCAAGAGCTTGTTGGATGCGGAATTTGATTCCGAATCCAACGAGTACCAACAATGCATAATTTTGATGGACCCTGCTACCCCAAAAACAAGAAATACCTGAAAAAATGTGATGATGACATCATCATCACGTTTTTTCAGGTATTTCTTGTTTTTGGGGTGGCGGGGTCCATCAAAAGTATGCAGTGTGGTACTCTTTGGATGTAGAATCAAATTCCGCATCCAACGAGCTCTCCCGATCGAAATTTGAGTAAAAACACAAGGAGATATGTCAAAAATACGAACACAAAAAGTAGTTTTTTTCTTTCTTCCTCCAAAATTAATCAATATTATTTTATTATTTTAAGTATTATTTTATTATTTTCCTTAGGAGGCCCATTTTAGACCCCAAAATTCCTCTAATGCACAATGCGTCCATCTCATCATCCAGCTTGCTGCGTGAAACTCGTTGGCAGGTTTCTAGGAATTTAAATATTGTTACTGTAGACCATAGTCCTTAAGTGCACCAGCAAACAGACATTGCATTTGCCCTATATCTGTACCCGCATATCCAGCTCACGGTCCAGCTTTTCATCCAGATCGCTAACCAGACTACGTGATGTTGAGAATTGATTCTAGGCATTAAAACATTGAAAAAGCCTATGAACTATTTATTTTCCACGCGTTTGGATGATGGAGAAGCCCGCTTCTAGATGATCCACCATCACGCCATCCCTGCTCGACACCTCACCAACAGAACACACGTTGGGTTGGTGCATTTAACTTGTGTTCCAGAAGATTCACTGTGTACGTTGCCTCTGCTCGCCACCAGTCCACATGCTGTGCTAAGGAAGGAGCTGTGCGCCACATCACGCATGCTGAAGATAACCAACCATGGTGAAGAAGGAGCCTGTGTGTTACAACGTCCAATGAAGAGAGATGACGCGCACTGAAGGAGGAATATCCCATGCGTTGGAGTTTTATCAGTTAAACACCTTTATGGATTGACTAAATTTAGAGAGCAATCGACCACTAAAGGGTCAACTTTCTCATCCCTGTAAACGATGTATATAAACACCTTCTTGTGCAAAGTTAGGAGTAGATCATTTTATTTGTGAGACAATTGTTTTTGGAGAAGAATTATGTATTTCTATTCCATCGTTTGAATAAAAAGCTGTATGCTTTGATACTTATGATTGCATTTGAGTAAGCGTTAGCTAGGCACCACCCCTGATTGCTGAGAGGGCCCCTCATCAACCAGAGGTTTGTTTTCTTGTTTATTTCTTTCATCTTTTCTATTGTAGTTAGTTTAATTTACAGTTTGTTTTATCATTTCATTTTTCTGTAATGCATTTTATTTCTGAAATTAAATAGTTAACTGCGCTCATAGTTTGCTTTCAAATTTACTTTCAGTCATTTTATTTCCAGTTTACTGTTTAGTTTATTTGCAAGAAATAGAATAGATTTCTTTTATCAAGTTAAATAGGTTCAGTTTTGTTTATTTCCTTTCTGTTATGAGTTATGCAATTTAAATTCTAGTTTATTACTTAATGATTTCTTTATGTTCATGAATTTGTTTAAGTTTATTTCACTGTTGCATTTGCTTAACAAATAGATTTACTTATTGCCTTTATGCATTAGATTTACATGTGCACGAATTCAGCCGAAGATTAGATCATTTAGGTTAATTTCTGTCATTTTAACTGTGCAGACTTCCATTCAGACAACTTGTTTAAACTGTCGTTCGGCCACCCCTTCCAAACCTACAGTTCAGTCTGTCATTCAACCCATAGTTTCATTTTTAGTGTTTTTAATGTGTTTTGAGATTGTTTTCAGTTTTGTTTCTTTAATGTTTGAAGTATGCTTTGATTGAGATAGTTAGATGATAGTTCTATTTAACATTAAAGTTAAATTGGATAGTTTTAGGTTACCTTACTTCCTTTCACCTTAAATATGTGTTAAGCTATTTTATGTTTTGTTTCTGATTTCTCTTTACTGATGTATTGTTTTGTGTTTTTTCCTTTGGATTGATTTATCCGTTTGCATGTAAAATTCAGTATTGTATGTGTTACCCTTAGTATGTTTTCAGGTTATTCTTTTTTGTGTGAATACTAAAAGAGACTTGTAGGACAAAATTCAAAGATATTCCTATTAAGTTTTCCACTTGTTTCTTTTTATTTAATTTTCTTTATTAAGTTTTCCACTTGTTTATTTTATTGATTTTTCTACTTGCTTATTAATTCGGTCTTTCTTGCATCTTAGTTTCCCATTTAAATATTAGTTGTTAATAGTATCTTTTTCAATTTAAAGTTATTTACTTATAAAATAAATTGTCAATTATTTAGTTTAATATTTTGTTCCTGTTTAATTACCTTAATAATTCAATTCTTAGGAGTTGTGACTCGGTTTTTCATTTTGAAATGTCTTTCGATATTTTGTTTGTTAAAATATTTCCACGACACCATAGGAACCCCTCTACCTTCACATATATTTTGTGTCAACTCTAATCCTACCAATCCGGTCGATAATTAGATATTAGGTGAATTAATCTAGACGTTATAACACCCAAACATTTTGGCGCTGTTGTCGAGGAGTTATTCTGTAAGGTAGAGTAGAATTCTTTATGAATTTTAGTAATAGGCTAGTGGCGGGGGCGCGGTAAGATGAGAGGTAAGAACCTAGGCATCTGTTATAACAGGCGCCCCCAAATCCAACAGCAGTAGTAGCATAGGTTTACTTTAGTTTAAAATTTTTCATGAGCAGACTTAGAGATCCTCAGGGTATATTTGTTAATACAAGAAAACTTATTGAAATTCCTACTAACTTTTACAGGGGACATAATACCCCAATGACTAACTCAGCAGAAATGTATCGAAATATGCCCATGAGAAGTAGTTCTACCCTGAAACCTAAGGAGACTATCTTAGGAGATCTTACCGAGGAAGCCATATAAGGAGAATTAACTTTGGCAGGAGGTCCTAAGGACCTCATTCCTAAGGAAGTTCAAGAGGATCAACCACTAGAAATATCTAACCCTCCACTAGTCTTGAATACAAATAATACAAGCTTTTCACTAGTAGGAGATCCGAATTTCATTGACTTTCTTGATCCTGCGTAGGTAAAAGCTCTCTTTGGAACCTTCGTAGATCCAGTCATCTCACAAATTGAAAATTACACAGTAGAACCTACTATCCCTCTAGGATTCAATAAAAACACGGTTTATCATAAGAAGATCTCTCTCGAAAAAGAAAATTGGGATGCCCCATTATCACCTCGAAAGGATCCTCCTAGGTATATTTGCGTTAATAATCTAGCTTATATGGAGCGATGGGGAGAAAGTGAAGATCACGATGAATTTATAAATGACGAAGGATAAGGGGAAAATCGAACTGAGGCTACCTTTGGTTTCCCTATTTTAGACACGATGCAGGATGCAACTATACAAAACATCCCTCCTTCATCCTCACCTACTTTATATGGAAAAAGTAATGAGGACTCAGACACATTCCTATTCGAGTTTGATATCCTTCGTAGGAGATATAATTATCTACAAGATGCTCACAAACTAAAACTCTTTCCTACTACACTAAAATATTCCACATTGAGATGGTTCATGGGATTATGAGAATTCACTATCAGGCCTTGGGATGATATGAAAACTTCATTCTTGCAAAAATATCAAGAGTATTTCAAACCTAAGGACTCTCGACATGATATATTCAAAATACAACAACTTGAAGACGAGAGCCTGGAGGATTATCTCAAAAGTTTCATTTATACATTACATAAATCAAAATATAACGACCTCTGAGAAGATGCAATACGTACACTTTTCCTTAAAGGGATCTCGGAGGACTTGTTAAAAAGTCTTAATCTCATGGCGGTTGGCAATATTTCTCATAAAAATGTTTCACAAATCGGTGAGATGTGTAAAATTTATTCTAGTAGTAGGGGGGAAGTTGCGAAAATTTTTCGAGAGCCTTATAGTAGAAATGTAAGAGGAAACATTCCTAGTTCAGGAGGATTTACAAGAGTAGAGTTAGGAAACCTGTTGGAGAACTTCAAAACTAATATCTTAGGATCAATGGGTTCTCAACCATATGCTTTACAAGCCAAGAAAAGGTAGGATGAAGAATGAGAAGCAATGAGCATATTTTGTCCAAGATGTAGAACCAAACATCCCCAAAGGGAATGTCCATTAAAAAACATCTCTTTATGTCACATCTTTGCAAAAGAACATCTAACAGATAACTGCCCATCCTTGCCTGGGTTGTAAGCCATCTATAAGAGTGGGTATGTAGCTAAAAAATCTAGGATGCCTCCTTGGAAACCTAGAGACCAACCAACATATCAGAACTTTCCACCGCAACCTCCACTCTATTATTCTCCATATCAACCACCTCAACAATGGAACAATTCAAGTTGGCAGAATTGACCACCCCAGTACCCTCCTCCTCAATTTCCAAAATAGAAATATTGGTCACAAGGATGGAGAGGAGAGCCATATCCTCAAACACAACATGTCCCCACACCTAATCATCCTTATCCTCAGCATGAAACTAATTTCCAGGAAATTTCACCTGGATTTGTACCTCTAGTTCCTTTTATCACACAACAACCTCATCATTTTCATAACACAAATCCTCCTCGACCGACATTATTACCTATTCAACCGATGCCTAACCCTAATAATAAACCAATTCAAGCTCTTAATAGCATTGATTTGCAAACTCTTCCATCATACCTTATTTTGACTGTACCTGTACATGAAATTCAATTACGATCGGGAAGAGTTGTGAATGATAAACCCAAGTCATTAGGAATAATTCATGAAGAAAATGAAGAAGAAGAGGATTCAAATGAACCCATGAATGATGCTATTTTGGAGGATGTGAAAATTCCAAAGGTTCCAGTATACACCCATCCTCCGCAAGAAATTATTCAGGAGCAAAGAGTTCCTCCATTTCCAGAAAGACTAGTAATAGGAAAACTTGTAGTTCATCTGGAGTATAACATTTTGAATGAATTAAAGAATATCTGTATACAAATCCCTCTATTACAAGATATAAAAGACATACCAATCTATAGCAATGTAAAAAAGGAGCTATGTATTAAACGGTCAGGGAAGAAGCAACAGGACCCTCTCACAATTCATGTTATAGGAGAGATGTCTGAATGTATGAAAGATCAGTCCCGAATTGCAAAATATACAAATCTAGGAGCCCCAGTAGTGACTGTAATTATAAACAACACCGCCATAGAAAATACATTAATCGATTTAGGATCCACTATTAACATGATGACCACCTCAGTTTTAGAATTTTTATAGTTAGGACAATTTCTCCGACCTACTCCTTCCATCCTAGAACTAGCAGACCGTACTACAGTAAAACCTGCTAGAGTTCTAGATGAAATTGTTGTATCAATAGCCTCATGGGAATAAGATATCGAATTTATGGTTGTAGAATCAAAGGATCCTTCTGAAGGGCATCCTATTATCTTGGGAAGACCATGGTTAGCTACTGCCAATGCTTTTATAGGATGTAGGGATGGAGAGATGACTGTTTCCAATGGGTTGTCTACATAGAGACTTATTTTATACCCCCTAGCACAACCAATAATTGAAAACTCATAGTGGTTAAATTGTTCTTTCGGGGATGAGGAATTTGATGACCTCTCCCTTCTTAGTGATTTCTCCTGGGCAATTCAGGATCAGACCACTGAGAATGTATTAAATTAGTTTGTTTCTTCAACAACCTGTACAGATTTCCCTTGGTCTTTTGCTCAATTTGATCAGATTTTTGGAGATGAGTTTCAAGAGAATATGGCTCTCTCAATGTTTACAGAGACACCTTGTGTCTTCATGATTGAAGAGCATAAAGGACCCTATACCATACCTTGTGAGGTTGGCCCTGAAAAATTTCTACATATAAATGCGGGATTAAGTGAAAACCAACAAGCACAACTGCTTAAAGTTCTTAAGAAACAAGATGGAGCATTTGCATGGGAATACACTGATATGAAGGGTATACACCTTGACACCTGTATTCACTATATTTATATGGATCCAAACATGTCACCTATAAAACAGCCAAGGAGGACGATGAATCCTGCTCTAAAGGATATAGTAAAAGAAGAATTACAAAAACTCCTCACTACTGGTTTCTTCTATCCTATCTTCGATAGTAAATGGGTATCTCCTTTAGTAGTAGTCCCAAATAAATTCACAGGGAAATGGCACATTTGTGTTGATTTTAGGGAGCTAAACAAAGATACACTTAAATACTACTTTCCTTTACCTTTTATTGATCAAGTGTTAGATACCCTGTCAGGTAAACAATATTTTTCCTTTCTTGATGGATATAGTGGTTACAACCAGACTTTAATAGCACTGGAAGATCAAGACAAGACTAGTTTTACATGCCCTTGGGGAACATATGGTTATCGAGTTTTTCCATTTGGCCTATGTAATGCACTTGCCACTTTTTGGCCAGCAGTCTTAGGGATCTTTTCTGATCTTATACATGAAAATGTGGAGGTATACACGGATGATTTTATAGCCTATGGTAATACCTTTCAAGAAGCCCTTGACAACCTCGACAAGGTCTTGATATGATTTCAAGAAATTAATTTATCCCTTAGTCATGAAAAATGTAAACTGTTACTGACAGAAGGTATAGTTTTAGGACATCATGTTTTCTCCCAAGGAATTAAGGTAGATCCTGCGAAGATCAAAGTAATTGTTGTCCTCCCCTCTCCCAAAACTCAGAAAGAGGTAAGAATATTTCTTGGTCATGCACGCTATTACTGTCGCTTTATTGAAAATTTCACTAAAATAGCTGCACCAATGTTTAAATTACTTACAAAGGACGTAGAATTACAGTGGAAAAATTCTTGTAAGAATGCTTTTGAAATCCTAAAAGCCAAACTATCGGTGGCACCAATACTCAGGGGTCCCGATTGGTCCCTTCTTTTTCACATATCCACTGATGCCTCTGATACGACCATAGGAGGAGTCCTCGACCAAAAAGAGGGACAAGTACCTTATGCCATTTATTTTATTAGTAAGAATTTGACTCTTGCCGAACTTAATTACATTGTTACTGAAAAATAATTTTTGGTAGTAGTTTATTCTATTAATAAGTTTCTCCATTACATTACAATTTATGAAGTTTTTGTGCATACCGATCACTCTACCATTATATTTCTAATGAATAAATCAATTGCCATTGGTAGAGAGACTTGTTGGCTTATTTTATTGCAAGAATTTAACATTACCGTCATTGACCGACCTGGTATAGAAAATCTAGTAGCAAATTTCCTTTCCTGTATCCAACGTGAAGACAATACTAAACATGTTGATGACACTTTTCCTGATGAACATCTATTTGTTGTATCTGTTCAAACCCCTTGGTTTGCAAATATTGCAAATTATTTAGCAACCAAGAAAATACCAAACCATTTGTCCCCACATGAGAAGCATCGTATCATAGTTCAAAGTTCCAATTATTCTTGGGTTGATAACGATCTCTTCCGCACTGGTCCAGATATTATTATTTGACGATGCATGCGCGAGGAGGAAATGAAAGACATCCTCCATGCATTCCATGATGGGCCATGTGGAGGACATTTTTCTGATAAGAGGATGACATATAAGGTATTACATTTTGGTTATTAATGGCCAATCATTTTTAAGGATGTGATAGACCTACGTCATCTGATCAGATGCCCCTACAACCCCAAGTCATGATTGAACCCTTTGATAAATGGGCTCTTCATTTTCTAGGACCAATTTCTCCCATGTCTCATAAAAAAAAATTATATCCTAGTTTGCACAGACTATGTCACCAAATGGGTACAGGCTAAACCTTTGTTTATAGCTACAAAGAAATCAGTGGTAGAATTCATATATGAAGAAATATCCACCCGGTTTGGTGTACCTAGAGAAATTGTCACAGATCAAGGTACTCAATTTACTTCTAAATTAATGAAAGAAATTACTATGAAATATGGCATCCAAAATTGCAAATCTTCACCTTATCACCCTCAGGCTAATGGTCAGGTAGAATCGACTAATACAGTATTAGAAGCCATTTTAACCAAAACCATTCACTTACATCATAAGGATTGGGCAGATAGACTCCCAGAGGATTTATGGGCCTATAGGATAACAAGGAGAAACACTACCAGACATACCCGCTATGAGTTAGTGTATGGAAAACAATTCCTTTTACCTATTGAATTTCAAGTTAAAACCTTTCGTATGGAAGCACAATTAGGCCTGAATTTGGATGAAGCACAGAAACAATGAATATTACAGATTAATGAGTTAGATGAGATAAGACAAGATGCACTCCAAAGAACTATGCTAATACATAATCAACGAAAGACATGGCATGATAAATTTATTAAGCAAAAGCAATTTAATACTAGAGATTGGGCACTATTATTCGACTCACAGTTTAAAATTTTCAAAGGAAAGTTAACTACTCATTGGATGGGCCCATATGAAGTAGTTACAACTTTTGACAATGGGTCAGTAAAAATTAAGATAATTGATGGCTCACAAATTTCCTTTGTAGTAAATGGACACAGACACAGACTTTATCACCAACCGACATCTAAACAGGATTTTATACAGAATGTTTTGCAGCAGAATGGAATGGAATTAGTCAAAGGGGAAGCTATTCCTCCTCCTCATGATTTAAAAAAAGTATTTTGGGTTATCATCATTTGTATATATGTAAATATGTGTGTTCTTTGAATAAATAAGAGTCATTTCTAATAGATTGTTTACAAGGGACTCTTTTTCTTTTTTTCTTTTTTATATATGTCTTCATGAATAAATTGAATCATCTAACAAGTGGTTTTGTAGTTTGATTACAAGTATTCTATCTCTATAAGCAACTCATGGAGTATTACTTGGAAAATGGAAGTATGTTAAAACATTCATCAGTTATCTTAACCTTTCTTGGGGTACTTTTGAAATTTGAAGCTTATAGTGAAAATTAACAAAAATTACAATCCTGTGTATATCATTCTTAACCAGCTCTTATATGATTCATATGGTTTTTGGTATTTTGAGTCAGACATGTATATATCTGATTTTTTTTTTGAACAATTGCTTGATAGACCTACTTTCATTGCAATATATTTTTTACATTCTCATCTTACACCTATGGATTACTAGTTCATCTTATGCTTGTTATCAAAACTTGTCTCTCATATATTCTGGTGATAATTCGAGAGTAAGTGGAATTTTTGTCTGTGAGGAACATTAATTTTCTTTTATGAAGAAGAAGGACTGTAGGGTTAAAGAACAACTTTAATTTATTCTCTTTTGACATGATCTATGGTTAAGTCCATTATAAAATTACTTATATGTTTATTTCACCAAAATTAAATTATGTGTTTAGCAGGACTTAACATGCTCTAGTACCAATCGGCTTCCATATATCTAATATCATTATACAAGGCAAACCCGCTGGGGTACTGAACAGGCTTGCTGGTAGCGGGTTAATGCTAAGTAAAAACTTAAAACACGGAAGCTTGATAAATGAAAGTAAACCCATCGGGGTACTGAACAGGCTCACTGGCAGTGGGACTATGATTGCATGGTACCAAGATAAACCCATCAGGGTATTGAACAGGCCTGCTGGCAGCGGGGCAATACCTGGTAAAAGAGATCTGGTTACTGCACTACTATGCACATAGTTCGTAAAACAATGATGATATAAATAATTTTTTTAGAATTTATGAATAAACATGTCATGGCCAATTGTTTAACATGTTGTTTGAGAATGGCTATAAGTTGGGCTTGACACTGGCCATCTAATTCAACATATACCTAGGATGTCATTATCCTAGAAATGAGACCCATAGACTGTAAATCTCACACACTTCGGGGTAAACTTAAATATTTTGTGATGAAAAGATAGCTTTAAAATAAGGCATAGATGACTAGCTTTTCTTGTGGCATTCTTTTGGTTAAATTATTATCATTCAAGCAGTCTTTCTAAGCACTGTTATATTTTTCATGAATATACATATCTTAATCATTTCCATTTACTAGTTAGTTTTTCTTTTTCTTACAAACCAATAAAACAACACGATAGAACTCTTTATATTTATTTTCTGGAAAATCAATTCTTCTCTCTTCTATGGCTTGAGGACACGCCATATCTTTGGTTTGGGGGAGAGGATTGGGAAAAATTAGATTGTTTTTACTTTTCATTATTTCTGACAGATCTATTTATCTCTGACAAATGATAAGTGTTTTCAGGATAATATAAGCAGTGGAACTTGATTATAGCATGAAGCATATTTTTACAGCAAAATCAATATGGAGAACTATATGAAGAATAAAATGAAGGTCCAAATGAAATACCAAATGATGATTTGAATAAAACATTGTAATATCATAGCACTTATGATTAAAATTTGCTAACCAAATTTTGTTTTTTGGCAAATAATTTTTTACCTTCATGTTGATGCTTAGATATTTTTCTTATCATTTCGTTATTGACAACCTTATCGTCTTACCAAATCATGCATGTAAACTATCAAATGACCAATTTTCTTGATTATAAATGCAATTTATTCTTTTCATGTCATATGTTCAACCTGTCCAAAGTTTTACTTTGGACATGGTTGAATTAATTTTAAACATTATGAACTTACTCATTTATGTATATGCCCATTGCTAGCTCACGTCTCAGAATTCGCTATGACAGTGTGATCTGTAATCTTTCTTTTTGCTTAGTTGGACCTGGCATTTCTCTGATTTGGGGGAATGTTGATCCTAGATTTGTTATCATTTTTGGTAGTTAAATTACTTATTTAAGCATATATTTTATTATCTTTTTGCATATTTTATGTCACGTAGATCACTATTTAGCCCAGGTATGTATGAATTTGAGGTTTATATAAAATCCATTTATTATTATTATTTTATGATTTTATTAATTAAAATTGACATTATTGAAGCGCATTTGATATATTAATTTATTTGTATATTTGTTTGCAGGTTATATAATCTTTTTGGATGAATTAAAAACAAGCATGCATTCAGCTTTCCATGCGCACATCACATCCAACTCGTCATCTAGCTCGCTGCACGAACTCGTTGGCAGGTTTCCAGGAATTTAAATATTGTTACTGTAGGCCATAGTCCTTAAGCACACCAGCAAATAGACATTGCATTCTCCCTAGATCTGCGCCCGCATATCCAGTTCACGGTCCAGCTTTCCATCCGTATCGCTAACCAGACTGCGCATTGTTGAGAACTAATTCCAGGAATTAAAACGTTGAAATAGCCTGCGAACTATTTACTGTCCATGCATTCAGATGATGGAGAAACCTGCTTCTAGATGATCCTCCATCATGTCGTCCCTGCTCGAGACCTCACCAATAGACCACGCATTGGGTTGGTGCATTTAACCTGCGTTCCAGAAGATTCGTCATGTACGTTGCCTCTGCTCGCCACTGGTCCACCTGCTGCGCTAAGGAAGGAGCTTTACGCCACATCACGCACAATGAAGAGAACCAACCACACTGAAGAAGGCACCTGTGCGTTACATCGCCCAATGAAGAGAGCCGACGCGCATTGAAGGAGGAATATCGCATGCGTTGGAGTTTTATCAGTTAAATGCCTTTATGGATTGACTAAATTTAGAGAGTAGCCGACCATTAAAGGGTCGGCTTGCTCATCCCTGTAAACACTGTATATAAAGACCTTCTTGTGTAGAGTTAGGAGTTGATCATTTTATTTGTTAGATAATAATTTTTGGAGAAGAATTCTGTATTTCTGTTCGATCGTTTGAATAAAGAGCTGTATGCTTTGATGTTTATGATTGTGTTTGAGTAAGCGTTAGCTAGGAACCACCCTTGATTGCTGAGAGGGCCCCTCATCAACCAGAGGTTTATTTTCTTGTTTATTTCTTTCATCTTTTCTATTGTAGTTAGTTTAATTTACATTTTTTTATCATTTCATTTTTTTGTAATGCATTTTATTTCTGAAATTAAATAGTTAACTGCACGCATATTTTGCTTTCAAATTTACTTTCAGTCATTTTATTTCTAGTTTACTGTTCAGTTTATTTGCAAGAAATAGAATAGATTGATTTTATCAAGTTAAATAGGTTCAGTTTGGTTTATTTCCTTTCTGTTATGAGTTATGCAATTTAAATTCTATTTTATTTCTTAATGATTTCTTTATGTTCATGAATTTGTTTAAGTTTATTTCATTGTTAAATTTTCTTAACAAATAGGTTTACTTATTGCCTTTATGCATTAGATTTACATGTGCTCGAATTGAGTTGAAGATTAGATCATTTAGGTTAATTTTTGTCATTTTAACTATGCAGACTATCATTTAGACAACTTGTTTAAACTGTCATTCGACCAGCCCTCTCAGACCTACAGTTCAGTCTGTCATTCAGCCCATAGTTTCATTTTTAGTGTTTTTAATGTGTTTTGAGATTGTTTTTAGTTACATTTCTTTAATGTTTGAAGTATGCTTTGATTGAGATAGTTAGATGATAGTTCTATTTAACATTAAAGTTAAATTGGATTGTTTTAGGTTACCTTACTTCCTTTCACCTTAAATATGTGTTAAGCTATTTTATGTTTTGTTTTTTGAGTTTGTTTATGATTTCTCTTTACTGATGTATTGTTTTGTGTTTATGCCTTTGGATTGATTTATCCGTTTGCATGTAAAATTCAGTATTGTATGTGTTACCCTTAGTATGTTTTCAGGTTATTCTTTTTTGTGTGATTACTGAAAGAGACTTGTAGGATAGAATTCAAAGATATTCCTATTAAGTTTTCCACTTGTTTATTTTTATTTAATTTTCTTTATTAATTTTTCTACATGCTTATTATTTAGGTCTTCCCTGCATCTTATTTTCCCATTTAAAGATTAGTTGTTAATAGTATCTTTTTCAGTTTAAAGTTATTTACTTATAAAATAAATTGTCAATTATTTAGTTTTATATTTTGTTCCGGTTGAATTACCTTAATAATTGAATTCTTAGGAGTTTGACTCGATTTTTCATTCTGAAAGATCTTTCGATCTTTTGTTTGTTAAAATATTTCCACGACACCATAGGAACCCCTCTACCTTTGCATATATTTTGTGTCAACTCTAAGCCTACCAACCTCAGTCGATAATTAAATATTAGGTGAATTAATCTAGACGTTATAACACAAAAAAAACTGCATCTGCAGTTGTGGCTATGGTACAAACTATGGTTGAGGTGGCGACTGTACCACCTACAGTTGTTGGTGCGATTGCTGCGCTATGTCCATTGTTTTGTTCTGGATTAGATCATATGAGTGACATTCCTTATCTTAATGTCCAATAGATCGAAAAAATGTGCAGTATAAATTCGTTGGCTTCGTGACCATCTTATGCATATGTACATAGTATTCATGTCGATTCCCATAAATTTGGAAGATACGAACCATGGCATACCACCCTAACTTAATGGGTTTGGTGCTCCGGAAAATAGGTAGTTTCAAAAATTCAGGAATTGATCCTTATGATGCCCCTCTGCACGACATCGAGTACACCAAACTTCCTCGTGGTTCTCTTTTCCTTTCTTGATATCTTGCAAATAGAGGGTCAGATTTTCTAGTTGTGTTTGAATCTGGTTCGTATCGACTGCATTCTCACCAACATGTGAAGCTTCTAACTTCATCATAATATCTAGAGCCTCGCTCTGTGTCACAATCTTTTGTTGCATCAATGATAGTATGATATGAGGTGCCAACTCCACGATGAACCATTCCTTATGCTGAACATCACTCATCTCAAAGATGACTCTTGCCATTAGTGTCTTGAATCGCTGATGGAAATCCCAGATAGTTTCATTTGGATATTTCTTAATCTCCTTTAGTTATGTGATATATTGTGCCTTAGATTTTGGTTTTCTAAACTCTTCAATCAATACTTTTCTAATTTATGCTAGAGTCTTTGCTGGAGTTCCTATAGGAAATTGTACAAACTTCATGAACCAATCCAATGTGCAACCTCTAAGGGTCATCACCAATTGGCCCTTATTGACATCACCATCTAGAGTTTGTTTCATAGTCCACACTGGTTCACACAAGAACTAGTATTGCTCAATATCCTCAGTGTTGTTCCCATGAAACAGGGGTAACATCGCATCATCACCCACCATCCAGGGCCTTCTTCCTACAGTCGTTGATCCACTACTATTAGAGTGTTGTTGACATGTCAGAAAAGTCAGTGTCAAACTTGTGTTTCTTCTTGAGTGTTGCACAGTGCATGCAGGTGTGGGTACATTGTTTCTATGGGTTGACCTTTTCTCGGGCTTGGGCATAGCCTAGTCATCTCCTTTGTCGCTATAGGGTCACTTCCTCTCGTGTGGTCTTCCTTCCTGGCCTCACGTTTTGGTTGCAACATGAATCTTTCATGTCCTTTGCCCCTTCTCTTACTGAAACCTTGCTCCTCCTCTCCTAAGACCACTTCCTTCCTTGGCTTCCTTCATAGTACCATTGTAACTTCCATCCATATACCCCATATCATTCCATACAACCCTTATCTCCATGATACTTGCAGCCTCTGCACACTAGATTTCTACTCAACGGAGTTCATCTTCAATATTCATTTTTCACAGATGAACATCTTAATAGACAGTTGCAATGAAAACAGAAACCTACCTCTTGGTCCATTGAATAACTCCCTTTCTATGTCACTGTAATATTTAACTGTGTCAACCATGAAATCAGTGATATATCCCTCCAAGACACTATCAAGAAAAACTTCAACAACCCTTGATGCTTTGTTTTCTACCTCCTACAACTACTAGATTGGTTCTGGGGTCCAGCCAGTTGGTTCACCTCCTTGGAAATTTGTTTTTTTCGATATTTCAATCATTCCAACCACTCATACAAGATGATCAGAAACTTAGAGAAAAAGTACTCATGTATATCAGAATACAAGTACTCTTCCATCCACTTCATCGTTGTTACTCTAGGGTTCTAATTTTCTTTCTCAACAAATTCCTGTGCCTTCTGGTCAAACCAGTCTTGAATTTTTGGTCTCGTTAGATGCCACAACATGTCTTCCTTCCCTTTGTAATAAGGTCTCGAAAACAGAACCATTTGTTGACACAAAACCCATCGACAGGGGTTCACTCTCTGTTGACACCCAAACCACTGCGATCTCCCTGAGAATCGGCCTAGATAGGTTTTACCCCATCTGAAAACACCTACAGAGAAGATGAAGTCTCACCTGAGATGTTCGAGGGATAACTGTCAGAACCAAGCTTCCGCAGTATGAAGGAGGATCGTACATCTATTTGTCAACTCAATGCAACATTATTCAACATATTTAATTATTCATATTATGCATTAACATAATCATGTCATCATTCATTAGATTAGATCAACATACTTAGACCGCAACAGATACATTAAAGCATAAACAAATCTAACAATATATCCTCATTCATAGAAGAGAAACATCGCGTCAATCCTAGGTACACATCAGATTCACATTTAGATCATAGAAAATAGGAAAACAAAAAGATAGAAAAAGACACAATGGTTCTGCTCAATCTCTGTCATGTCATATTAACCTTCACAACAAAGCACAGATTCTCCAAAAAAGTTCCTCAGTTCACATACACAGATCAAATGATCTCAGTTCATACCCAGATCTTAATCCTCAAATATCATCCTAGTAAAAATCCAAGATCTCCAGAAAACTAAGACTTAAACACTTGCAATTCTACATCTATTTATAGGCTTACACCTTTACATTGGTGGTCCACTTAACCAACTTCCTAACTAATTCTTAAAAAAATATACAAAATAATGACCACAATCCACATAATACAATCCAAATCTACAAAATATGACCAAAATACATAAAATATAGCTAATTCACCTTGCACGCCATTTTTCACCTTGCCCAACATCCGCTTTGCTGCGTAGCTAACTTACCCCAAAATTGCCTACCAACATGTACCTAGAGCATTCATTAATAATTTATGTTGTCCTTGACAGTTCTGTAACACTTCTAAAGTAGAAATTGTTGTTGGAGACTGGGCCAAATCATCCACAATGTTATAGTTGGGAGCAACTCTAGCATTGGGATTGTTGGTGGCACAACATAAAGAGAATTTGGGGATCCCTTCATTCACGGGAGGAGGAATATGTAATGACTCATAAAATCCATATGAATCTTTTCCTTTAATGGTAGCTAGAGGTTCAATTGTTGAACCATATTGATTCCATCGAGTATGAAGGTTAACATTAGCTGGTACATCAAAAAACATTTTACTCCTGCCTCATGCAGTTGGCCAATGGGTGGCGCTGGTGGATGATAATTTGCTATGGGTTGAGTAGCAACCACCCCTTATGGAGGGAAGAGATTTTGTAACACCATTGGTTTTCTCAGAATGGGTTGAGGTGGTGGATTATGATGCCCTTGAATAGAATTAGTAGTTTCTCATTGATATGCCTCATTCCATAACTCGTGGGATTTATCCAAGTGGGGACAATGATGAGTGTAGTGACTGTAAACATTATAGAATGAACATAGATGATTAGATTGTAGTTGTGTGTTCTTAGCCTGCTTGGGAGAATTATTGGGATATTGGTCTGTAGGGTTTACGTTAGGTGTGTTATGAGCATGAGAATTAGGAGGTTTCCCCCCATTCCTTAACACTTATTATTTCCTTTTTTCTTACCCTTATTATTTATTTTAAGCTTCACTTGTTGGTTATTGGGTGTTGGATGAGCAGGTACGTTTTTTTGATCATATAATTTCCCACGTGGAAAATGAGGAGGGACTATAAAATGTTACATGGGAGTAACTAATGCTGGGCTAGGAAACATGTAGTAGGGATTGACGACCGAAGGATCCATGTAATTTTTAGGAGTAGTTTCATATGAGGTACCACTACATAAGGATCAATGTATGTGAGAACTTGTATTTGGGAAATAATAAGAGGTACTTGTCCCACTATGTGAGGAAGGTCATGGCAAATCTAGTGTATAATAAGTAGTCACGACGGGATGTTGGATGTGCTAAAGGTTTGGAGTGTTTTCATATGTATAACCACTCACCTAGGGAGGGTAGGATGCATACATATTTGGATGGGAACCAATGGTACCAACAATTCCATCCACAGAATGGTATGCACATGGAATATATTTCAGTGAAGAATCTCCTATAGGAGAATCATGTATGACGATGTACAAGTATCTCGACTAAGCGTATATAAAATAGTATTACTATGCTATTAGGATGGCCTTTTCTTCAAATTTCAAGAATTCAAAACCTATGTCTTTTTCTATCACGAGAATCAAGGACTTCAAAAACCAATATAAGCAAATCCTATTGTCTAGCTTGATTTTACACAAGCTCTGAAATCAACACCATTCATGGATGTGATATGTGATGTGCGTAGAGGATATTTGTCGATAGGATAAAAGGATTTCTACTCTTTATTCATAATAGACATGGATTTGGAAAAAAAAACAAAAGGCGAAGGCAGAGAAAACAAAATTTGGATGTTTCCCATGTGGTTGCTCAATGTACCACTTTGCTACTACACTAGTTAAGGTTCTTTGGAACAAATTGAATCTAATGGAGCCTTCCACAATGTTAGAATAAAACCATAATCGAAATGACATGATATGGTTGTGTAGGTCCTCCCCAACCTTTCCTTAACATTTTGGTATATTTGAGGGTAGCTTGGTTGACATAGGGGGTCATGTAGGATTGTGACATATAAGGTGTTAAAATTTGCACTTCATTTAATTATGTTAGATATTTAAACTAAAATATAGACAAGCACATCAATACATAAGAACAAAAATATTTTCCTTGGGGAAACCATAATGGAGAATAGTTTCATTACTTAGTATGATGACAAACCAAGATATAATACCCAAAGATAAGATGTCTTCAACAACTTCTTCTTCTCCTTCACTAGCACACTTGTATTTCTCTCTCTTGAGTGAACTTGCTTATGTGATGTGTGTACAAAAGGGGGAGGGAACCTCCCTATTTATACTTTACAAGTGACTAACTAAAAACCCTAATTGAGCCAACTTCCTAACCTAACAGGGCCGACTTCCCACTTGGGAGACTCAAAATACATTTTGCAATATTTCTTCTAGGGACTATTGCCCCAACTTACAATGGATGTTTTACCCTGATATTATAGAATTACCAAATACAATAATAACATCCCTGGATAGAGGAAAAAATATTCAATGGAGGTGCAATAAAATACAATAATAATATCTAAAATAATATCTTCTGAAGTTACATTTTCAACAACACTCCCTCTTAACTAGGAAGGTATTATTCTGACCCGGTCATCATCACAAATGGACATAGTATCTAGACATCGTCATCATCAGTGGATCATCATTGTTGGATCATCATCGCTGGATCATTGTCGTTGGATCATCATCATTATTGTTGCATGAATTATCATCCTGTCAAACATTGACTAGTGACATATTTTGAATCTACCCATCCTCAAAATTTCTACAGAGCCATTCCTGTTTCATGATGGATGTAGGCCTATATCCCATATAGGGGTTCATTAACATATCCGTACAGTTCCATCCCTTTTTCATGCTATATGTACCTTGTACAATTCCATTCCTTTTTCATACTGGATGTACCTTGCAGTGCCAGTCATGTTTCATACTGGATGCATATATCTGTAGTGTCAATCCTGTTTCATACTGAATGATTTCATAGGGTCAATATTATTTCATATTGAATTCATATCTCTACAGTGCAATTCCTATTTCATATTGGATGCCTTCGCAGGGCCAATCCCCTTTAAATTTGAATGCAGATCTCTATAGTGCCAGTCCTATTTCATACTAGATGCCTTCACATGGCCAATCATGTTTCATACTGAATGCAAATCTCTGTAGTGTCAATCCCATTTCATACTGAATGCGGGCCTAGAACCATATAGGAATTCATATAGCCAACCTTATTTCATAATGGATGTGTCTCTCTATAGGGTTAGTCCCGTTTCATACTGAATGCAAGCTGAACGCCATCTAGGACTTTCTTCTCATGATGGACATTGATCTGTACAAATCCAAGATGTCCCTGAAGTACTCAAACTTCACTCTCACCATAGGCTTGGCCAGAACATCAACTATCTTCTCATCTGTCACCACATACTGGAGCTTCACTACTCCTCTCAGCACCATATACCGGATATAGCTATACTTGATCTCAATGTGATTTCACTTGTCATGGAACTCTGGGTTCTTAGACAAATTCGCACAACTATGGTTGTCACAAAATATACAAGTCACATATAACTCAAGATAAAATAAATCTAACAGTAGATTTTGAAGCCATACTTCTTCACAACTAGTTGAACAAGCTACAATGTACTCTATTTCGGATGTACCTTGTGCCACACTCAACTGCTTTCTTCTAAACCAAGAGATCACCCTGGATCTCAAACTGAAGAAACATCTTGATGTTCTCTTCCTATCTATGGCACTACCTGCCTAATCCAAATCAGTAAAACCATGTAGGTTAATCTTCTGATATGTCACATACTTGAGCCCATACTCAAGTGTACCCTTCAGGTACTGCAATACATGCTTTGCAGCAACCAAGTGAACACACCTCAGATTTGTCAAAAATAGGATCAATGTGTTAAAAAAAAGCATATTTCTAGCCTTGTGTTCATCAAATGCATCAACAAACCAATCATTTTCCTATACATCATGGCATCAACTATCTCAATAGAAGCACCATTCAATAGCTTCAAATTCTATGCCATAGGTTTGGAAATATCCTTATAGTACATCATTTTGAACCTCTTCAGAATCTCTATTGCATACTTTCCTTGTCCAAGGAGTATCCCATCTAAATTTTTCCACACCTCCAGTCCTAAGAAGTAGTGCATCATCTCCAGGTCCTTCATCTCGAACTTTGTGACAAGCGTGAGTCTTTGTATCTGTAATGAGTTCATCCTATCCTGTCAGGAACATGCCATCTAAATATAGTTGTAGTATCATTGGTATTCCACCCTCAACGTTGAAGTAGAGGTTGGAATCTGCTTTACTCTTGGTAAATCCTAAGCTCATCAGAAATCTATCCATCCTGCCATACCACGTCTTGGGTTCCTTCTTCAAACCATACAAGGCCTTCTTTAACTTGAACACATGAGTCTGTCTACATGTGTCTCGAATCCTAGTGGCTGCTCCACATACACTTCCTCTTCAACTATAACATTAAGTAAAGTTGTCTTGCCATCCATCTGGTGTATCTTACATTTCATTACTGTAGCTAATTCCATTACTGATATGATGGAAGTGTATCTCGCTACTGGTGCAAACGTCTCCCCTTAATTAATGACTTCTTTCTAGGAGAAGCCACATGCCACAAACCTTGCATTGTATTTTTTGATGTTACCATATGCAACATGATTGATCTTGTAGATCCATTTGGAAGACACTACATGCTTCCCTTTTGATCTTGGAACTATCTCCCATACATCATTATTCATAATTGATTGATACTCTTCGATCATGGCTTGCTTCCACTCATTTTCAGTAGCTTCCTCATAGTTGGAAGGTTCATTATTAATGATGTCACACAATAGGGATACATACCTCGAGTATGGTCTCAGTGTTTTACTTTCTCTAAGTGTCCCATATGAAGCACTATGCCACTTTGCATCTTGAATAGCTTCACATGCCTAAGCTAGTCTTCTCTTGTAGGAATTCTTCTCATGATGTGGATCTACATGTTCCCTAGGTTCTATTAAGTCACGATATTCATGGTTTTCTTAAGTTATTTCTTCCATAACTGTATATTTGGTTCTGGGAACTTCGAGTTCTTTATAATATTCAATGTGGAATTGTTTTGACTTGTTGTAAGCTGAGACTTCATCAAAATTAATGTCTCGACTGGTCTTGATCTTCTTGAATCCTGGGAAGTATATCTGGTATGCATTTGATTCGTCACTGTATCCCACGAATATTCCCTTCATGTTTTGCTTTCAATTCAGGAAGACCTGATATTTCTTTGCTGGAAATTGGTAGAGCCTTGTAGTGTACGTGTGCAAGCCTTCGATGTCATAGTTCACTTGGTTCTATAGAGTCATGAACCAAAGCTTGTTATTTTTTTCCTTTTAACTTGTACATACCTCTCTCTTTCTCTTCAATTATTGTTACATCATCTATTATTTTTCCTATTGGCCATATGAGTACTTTTCCATCAACAAATTCAACACATAATCCTTTAGCATCTAAAGCTGAAATGGAGAGGATATTTTTCTTCAAACTTGGTACATAGAGAACATCCTGCATCTTCATTGACTTTCCTGAGTCCAACTTGTAAGAGGATTCTCCACTCCCTTTTATGGGATATTGATAATCATCTCTGAATTTCACCTTGTGAGGTGACTCATGTTCTGATAGATTGATGAAGGATTCTTTGTATCCTATCATATAATTGGAAGCTCCACTATCAACAATCCAATCATTGCTTCCATGGGTAATGGTACCTCTAAGTGGTAAGATCAAAACATATTCTTCATCACTTGAAGAATAATATGCCTTCAACAAATTCTTCTTCTCCTTCACTAGTGCACTTGTCTTTCTCTCTCTTGAGAAAACTTGCTTGTGTGTTGTGTGTCCAAATGGGGAAGGGCACCTCCCTATTTATACTTTACAAGTGACTGACCAAAAACCCTAACTGGTATGACTTCCTCACCTAACAGGGTCGACTTCCCACTTAGGAGACTCAAAATACATTTTAGAATATTTCGTCTAGGGACTATTTCCCCGACTTACAACGAAGTTTGACCTAAATATTATAACATGACCAAATACAATAATAACATCCCTGAACAGAGGAAAAACATATCCTACGGTACACTAAAATACAATAATAATATCTTTTGAAGTTACATTTTCAACAAAATAGGGCCATTAGTCAACCTCACCAAATCTAATATGTTGAGTTTGGCCATGAAAGGTACACTTGCACTGGGGTGCGAAGTAGTTCTACTGACAATGGTGTTGGTCATGGTCCCACTAGTGTTTCCATTGTAATTTTCACCAATAGTTCCTCTAGTAGCATGTGCACTGCATGAAGTTACACCTGTTTGAGGGATGTTGGTTTTGTTAAAGGACATTCATGGGGTCAGGAATCGTATTTCCTACTGTGGTGGTGTTATTTATGCTAGTAACCGTAGGTATACTAACAGTAGGGATACCTGTTGATGGGGGAGTAGTGGACATACCGAAAGAGGTGGGAATGGTCCCAGCCATAGTCTCGGTAGAGTGTGTAGATGGTCCCAACAATGACATGTCAAGATCTGTGGATTGTGTAGAGTGTTGAACTGGGATTCAACTTATGGATCCAATCGTGTAATTCAAAAAATCATATTGAAGGGGATAGTGCCTGAAATATTTGAGAAAACCTCGGAGGAGCTATAACAATTGAAACCTTAGGTAAAAAGTTTAATAAGGTTAAACATGTGCAACTCTATGTCAGTAAAGGTTGAAAAAACCTAATGCAATCAAGTGTGCAACATGTGAGCGCAATGAAATGGAAAACAAGACAAAAATAAGCTAAAAAAACATAATGCAAGGTGAGCTCAATAAAATGGCAAACAAGAAAAAAAGTAAAAATCCTAAAAAAGGAAAAAGACCCACTAACCTAACATATATATACTCAATAAAAACAAAACACCTAATGTAATCTTCTTTGAAACTTTTCCTCTGTGTGGTCATCACCTCCCCATATTTAAACAAAAAGAAACAAGAATAATAGTTAGATCTTCCAAAAACAAACCTTCGATAGGGATATTTAGCCTACCCGGATGTAATGATTGAATATTGAAAGAACAATTACAAAGCTAGGGCCATATTTGATTCCGTCTATCGTAGGTCTTCCTGCACCAAAGGGGATGGCATCTGAGTAAGATACTTAAGAAAAGTGGTATTTAATCTATCTCATTCGGGACACATCAGTAAAGGTTACTTGCAGCTTCAGTCTAAAGAGAATGATATAGATAGTCCTCCGAACTAAGTGGGGACCATCTACCACCCAACCTTCTGGTTCCAGTATTTCCACTTACCCCCATGAAATGAGAGGTCGCCTTGCAAATTTGTCTCAACCTTATCCCAAGTAATAGAGGATTTTGGTGCCCTGGGAGGCAACCACTATGTTTTAGATGTAAAGTGACAAATGGGAATCATTTGGATGCCTATCCCCAGTGTCCTAACTTAAACTAAAATATTATTTTTTGTCCTCAAGTGAGGTTAATGTGTGTTAAGCTATGGTTTATTCTAAGGCTTTGCTGGAAGCATGAACCAAGTGATAGTTTAACTTAGGGAGTGTAGTTGTGTGCACATGTGGTGTGTCTACAACTAAGAGATGGAAATGAAAACTACTTAAAAAATAGACAACATGATTTCAATACTCAATTTATTTTTGAAAAACTTTTCTTGAAATCAAATATCTAAAGTAAATCAAGCAATACTTTTTAAGCAAAATTTGACAATTAAACAATCTATTTCCAAAGATCAAAAGAGAGACTCTCAATCCAACTCTGCTTTAATAAAACATATTATTTAATTATAAAAAAGATCAATTTATCAATTCTTACTGAAAAATGAGAACAAATACAGTAAGAAAGCAAACACTCATAGTCAGTTCAAAGAGGGGGAAAATACTGAAAGTTTGTAATGGACTTTATTCACCCAAGAACTCTAACATGAAAAGCAAGCAAAATTTACTACTACAACAAGGAAAATAGGCTATAAAAATACTAATAGAAACTGAAAACATACTCTTAGTAAGAAATTGACTCTGATCAACTCAGGAAGACAGCAAACTCAACAAACAAAAGTCTAAAAAATCATTTATGAAAACTGGTCACAACTTTCGAAGAAAAATGGTGACCCATGTCATTGAAAACATGAAGACAGACACGACCTGGGAAATCTAGGATTGGGTCACATGAATCAAAGGAAATAGTGTGACCAAGGTCGCTCAAAAGTGCTAAATAGGAACGGTCTGCAAGAAAAAATTCATAAAATGAAAGAAATAATACGACTTGGCCAAACACTGGAAGTATTGGGATGGGATTTCTCTCAGTAGCCTACTCTACCAAGGTTAAACAGAACAATAAGTCTAAAAAGAGAGGTGCAAAGAAAAATGAAAGACAAGAAAAAGAAGGATACACAACTGGACAAAGATAGAGATCTTCCCAAGTGGAGTCACAAAAAACTATGGTGTATATTTTTGTGCGCACATGTTAAAGAGAACCTACTAGTGGTTTGTGAACTCCAACAGATTTTCAAATAAAAAAAAAAAAACTAACTATCAACTAACAAACTAAACTACAAATGCATGTATAAAGAAAATGTAAATTTTCCTTTTCTTTTATTCCAATTTAGTCAACAAGCATAAAAACTGAAAGAATAAATATTTTTATATTAAAAATTTTGAAATGAGAGTACCAGAACTAAAAGAAACTAGATAACAACAAAAGGGGAGTTCTCCATAGATATTCGAGGGAGGGTTTATTTGTTCTCCTTCCTTCCATTTCTCTAGCCACGTCACAAGATGGAATCTCCAACAAAAGGTGAGAATGAAGTGAGAAAAAAACTACTTCGGTCACTAGGGAAAATTCAACAGAGTGATCCACCATGTTCGATCAATATTTGCGCAGGTCCATAAGAATTCAAGGACACTCTCCTTAACAGAGGGTCATACGTACACCTAAGCGAAGAATGGATTATAAAAATAAACCCCCCAGGGGGACCAAAGGAAGAAAACCAAGAACATCCTATTGAATAAAAAAAATAGAAAAAAAAACTAGTTTTGTTGAGTCTGAGTCCTCATTTGATGGAGAGAAATACAGTGACGTTGAGGATTAATTAGATAAATATCCCCTAGTTGCTTCTTCTTAGCTAGAGGAGAATCTACATCTTCCTAATATTAAGGATCTCACTGATCCTTTATGCTTTTTAAACCCAACATAGAATCCGAATTCTATCCAAGAAATTAAGTTTGATATTCTTGGGCTAAGTATCCATCATTCTTGTGGGTTCATATGTAGAAAATCAGTGAGGGTTCTAGTACTAGGGAGGTTACCACCCTGTTTAATACCACTACTTTAGGAGGAGTTAGTGAAAATGAATAATATGTCGTAGGTTTTGGATGGAATCCATCATCTTTAATGATTATTACTGGAGGACCCCCTTATGGTCTACATAGTAAAAATCCATTTTCTTTTGGGATGACAGTTCCAAGTTTCCAGTCCATTCCTACTTCAATTCATCTACTTTTACTACTGCTTCAAGTAGTGGTCCATCAGTGCCTCTACATAGTTACCCACCCTTTAGTGTACAATGTTCCATGCCAACAAATTGCTCTGTAACTACTATTGGTTCCAATTTACCTCAGTCAAGCTTACCTTTTCAGTCCTTGGAAGGCTTGGGAATAAGTAACCCCTTGGAATCTAACATTCCACTTAGTTGTACTTTTCAATTAGGAGAAAAAAGTGTTGGATTTCCTTGGGGTCACAATCCTCCATATGGGAATATCTCCTTTTTCCAGTTTAGGAATATCAGGCATGGTTAACCCAACAATAACCAATTATTTAATTGGTAGCTAGCCTATGGAAAGTATGTGGGGAATTTCAAGAGGATCTACTCAACCCTTTACAAAAATTTTGTTTGGATATGGTTTTGGATAGTACAGTCCACTCTTTAACAATGTCAATACAAATAAATGGGCTGCTAATGCTCCCAGATATTGGAACACCATGGCTCAAACAAAGTTTCCCTTTCTTGTCTACTTTGAATTTTCTCTATTTAACTAAGTTAACCAACTATCTAGTTCTACATGACCCTCATTAGCCATCACTCCCTATGAAATTACCTTCAAATATTCCAAAGTTTGAAGGAAAACCCATGGAATACCCAAAAAACCATGTAATAACATTCATCTATGGTGTTCGTCCAATTCTCTGATGGAGGATTGAATTACACTAAGACTCTTCCAAAGGACTTTAACATAGATGGAATAGGATTGGTATATTGATATGCCATGCAATTCTTTCCAAACTTTCAATGCGATTTCAATGACCTTCTTGAGCCATTTTCAACTTCCAGTTCATTACGAAACTAGTATTAAATGATTGACTTCCTTCTGCCAGGATAAGTCCAGGAATATATTAGACAACATTCATGAATGTCGGAGGAGTAGAATTTTGATTAAAGATCATATTCCTAACGAGTCTTTAACAGATGGTTTCATTAAGTCTTTGCAACCATGTATTGAGAAAGATGTGGCCCTGTTAGGGGTACAAACTAATGAGCAAGCTATTGTATTTACTTAGTTTATTCTCAGTTCAGAATGCTTTATGAAATTTTACCCAATGCTCCCCGAGTAAAAGTATATCTGAGCAAGTCAGTGCATGGACCACATGTCGATGGTGTGATTGGTTCAATAGTTAATGCATCAACTATATAGCGTGCATACCTTGTAGGTCAAAATTCACTGACATCTGCTATGAACAACACTAGGAACCCTAGCCCCTATCCTTTCATGGATGTTCTAACTATTCATAGAACCGGTACTAAAGGAAACCAACGACCTGGAGGGAAAAAGAATAAGAACAAGAAAATAGGGAATAAGGGAAATAACAATGTAAACAACAATAATAACGAAAATAAAAATGTTGGTGGGGCTAAGAAGGATAAAGGTAAAATGAAATTTCCCTGCTTGTTATCCAATGAATATCACTTAACCTACAAGTTCCCCAAGATGGAAATGGCCTAAAATCGATTGTCACAAAAAGAAGGTTCTAACCAATATAATGTCTTAATTAACCCATTTTGACCACCAGAACAAAAAATTATTGCTACAACTCAATCTAACTCTAGATCCTTGCAGGGGGGTAACCGATTTTCCTCCTCCCAGGGGGAAAGCAATGCTCACAATCAATTTTTCATGTGCGAGCAAGACATTCACCTCCACACTAGAAGTAAGCCTTATGATACCACTATGACTGGATCTAAGAGAAAGGAATCCTCTAAACTTGATGGATCTTCTTCATTACACAAAGAGAAGCTAGCTAATGACACTATGCAAAGGATACCTAAAGGTGAAATGAATAAGGATGTGTATAATTCCAATACATGTGCTTCCTAGAACTATAACATAGTGGAGGATCTGGCACAAGCTCCTTGTGCAATGTTCACTCTCGAATTTCTGCAGAGTTTTCCAACCCAATGAGGAACTTACTCTTAGATTTAGGAGTGTTTGATCCCTTAGATAGTCAGTTCATTTATTTTGATTATGATAATTAGAATCCCAACTTACCCCATCATGCAAATTTCCAAATCCAAGTGATTTATGGTAAGTACAATATACACTGCATGGTTGTTGATGAGGGTGCCTCCACTTGTGTGATGTCTCTATCATGTTCGAAGGCTATCGGGTCACCTGAGCTAGTTTCCACCTACCACCATGTCGAGGAATTTCGATGGCCATTTGTTTAAGCCTCACAAAATCATCCCAACTCTTTCAGTAAAGCTAGGGGGATAAAAAATAATGGTTGAAGTAGAGGTATTTGATTGTCTGCTTGATTATAACTTGTTATTAGGGAGAAGTTGGACCCAAGTGATGATGGATGTAGTATATTCAATCTTTTGTTGCATCAAGTTTCCACATAATGGGAATATTGTAACCATTGATCAATTTTATAGAAATTGTTCCATCATTCCCCTTGTTGCCCATTCCATGTGAGAATATTGGTGTGTGGTTGTATCCTACATTGATGGGAAATTTTAACCTACCCACACCTTATTTGCATGAAAATGCATCTCCGATACACATGATATCCATTATGTGTATGGCTTCCACTCCTAAGGTGTCTTACTTTAAGAATTCATATTTTAATGACCCTTGGAAGTTTCCAACTATAGAGGTTTGATGTAATCGAACCAATTATACCTTATATGAGACCAAGGTATCTTAGAAAAACACTATTTTGAACGAAGTAGACCATGATGGTCTACATTCCATTTTGGAAGAAAATGACAAATATTCTATGCCCATTTGGGAAGTCAATTCGTTACCTTGTCATGGCCCCTTGGACACAGTATGTCCATCTCACGAAGCAATTCTTGAGGAAATTTCATTAGGGGATAGACATTGGAAAGATATAGATTAGTGTGCATAATTCCTTCCAACCAAAAATTACCTTAGGATTGACATAGCTGGAAATATAAAACTAGGTTCGATGGATTGGTATGGGATGCCCCTCGCAGCTTCTCAAGTTTATGTTGAGGGAAACATGGAAAATATTTCAAAAAATATTTCCATTGATATTTCTAAGACCCCATGCCTAGTTGACAATGTATTTATCAGTGTTGATTGTTGAGTTACGAAAATCGAAACATACACAACATTATTCAAAGAATATATAGATGCTTTCACTTGGTATTATGAGGAAATTCCAGGAATTGAACCATCGATTGTCAAACACGAGATAAAAACTTATCCTAATGCAAAACCTATTCGGTAGAAGCTAAGACCAATTAACACTATAAAGATTGTTTTTGTTAAAGAAGAAGTTGGAAAGTTGTTCTAATTAAATTTCATCTATCCTGTTCCCTTAACTAAATGGGTGTCCAATATGGTACCCATTGACAAGAAACAAGGCAACATCTGAGTTTGTACGGACTTTCGAGACATTAACCTAGATTTCCCTATAGATAAATTTCCTACCCCATTCATTGATCATGCATGAATGTGTTGGAAATGAAATTTTCTTATTTATGGATAGTTTCTCAGCGTACAACCAGATTCAAATTCGTCCCAAAGATCAACACACAACTACTTTTATATGTCCTTGCGAGACTTTTTCTTATAGGAATATGCCATTTTGCTTGAAAAATGACGGAGCTACCTTTCAATGAGCCATGTAATATGCTTTCCAAGATATAAAGAATATTGTAGAAACCTTTTTAGATGATTTGACTGCCAAATTAAGGAAGAGAGTGGATCACCCCAAACATTTGTGGGTAGTCTTTGATAGGTGTCATTATTATACGATTTTGTTGAATACTCATAATTGCATCTTTTGTTTTGAATCAAGTTGATTACTAGGTTTCATTGAGTCTAAATATTGTATAATGGTAGATCCATTCAAGGTAGAGGAAATAGTCTAGTTTCCTCCCCTAAAAAACATGAATCAATTACAGAGAATTCAAGGCAAAGAAAACTTCTTGCATAGATTTGTTTCTAATTATGCTGAACTAACCAAGGGTTTCATGCAACTACTTAGGAAAGGAATCCCTTTTGTTTGGGATGAAAATTCTCAAAGGTCATTTGACTCTTTAAAAAATGATTTGATGTCTACCTAACTATTGAGTCTCCTTGATTTCAACAAATATTTCCTTCTATATTTAAGAGCATCTGAGCTAACCGTTGGTATGGCCTTGGTTCAGGGGGATGATTCCTTGAAAGAACATGTCAATTATTATTTAAGCAATAATCTTGCTAGCCCTAAGTTAAGTTACTTGCACGTTAAGAAACTTGCCCTTGCTAATGTTTATGCAGTGCAACGACTCCATCATTAAGTTATTCTTAGACAAATGATTGCTATTGCTAATGTCAACCCATTCCAACACATCTTGTCCCAACGAATAATGAGAGGAAATTATATTAGGTGGATTGTCATCCTCCAAAAGTTTAATTTATGATTTGCTTATCTAAAATCTAAGAAATATTTATCCTTTGCTGAGTTGATGTCAGAATTTCCCCGAGAAGAAGAAGGATCAATTGGAATTCCATCGTTCACTGAAAAACATATATTCCTCATCATCTTGGAAGACCCCTAGTATGGTATATTCTTGTTTACCTGCAAATCAAGAGGGTCCCATCTCAGTCTACTTGGGAATAAAGGTGCACAATCTAACACCGATCAAGACATTATGTTGTCATTGGTGATACTTTATATTGTTTTTATATTGATACTACTCTCATACATTGTTGAGTTCATAAGGAAGTTGAGAAAGTGTTGAATGATTTCCATGGTGGATCCTATGATGGTCATTTATCTAGGCTTGTTGCAACATAAAATATTTTGTGTGCGGGATACTTCTGGCCTTCAATATTCAAGGATTCTATTGAGGCCATTAAGAAGTGTTACCCATGCCAAATGTTTATGAAAAATATGTTCCTTTATTCAGATCCTCTTTATCTAGTTATCACTATCGGTCCTTTCACTAAGTGGGGGATTGATTTCATAACTTATAACCTGACATCTACTAGCGATCATAAGTACATTATTGTGTCCATCGACTACTTTACCAAATGAGACAAGGCCATGTCTACCTTTCATTACAATGGTGAGACTATTGCACACTTCTTGTTTAACTAGATAATTGCTCGCTTTGGCATCTTGAGAGAGATTGTCATTGATAATGGTACTCACTTTCATAATAATATGATGAATGAGTTGGTAGAGAAACTTGGTTTCCACTAGATTTATCTTCACCATATTACCCTCAAGCCAATGGACAAGTTGAAGTTGTCAACAAGTCTTTGAAAATTATGTTGCATAGAAAGGTGAATAAACATAGTTCCAATTAACACATCATGCTTTATCCATGTCTTTGGGTTTACCAAACCTCCTTCAAGATTACAATGGGATTTAGTCTCTTCCAACTTGTTGATGGATTAGAAGCAATATTACATATCGAGTACAAGATTCTATCATTGAAAATAGTTGTAGAAATCCTACCAAACAACAACGAACTTGAAAATTGGTTGTAATATCTGGAGTAGTTAGATGAACATAGGAGGGATGCTTTATATTCCAGTGAAGCGAACAAAAAATGCCTCAAGGCACTATAGCAGAGCTTTTGCCCTAGCTACAAGTAGAAACGACTACCTTTCATCTATAGGATGGAAGGACAGGGTCTCTGTAAATGGAGGAAAAACCTGTAGGAAAGGGTTAGTGAACCATACAAAACCCTGCAACACACTATTAGGAAAATAACCCTGCAAAGTAAGTAATCAATGGAGAACCTGCAATCTACTGTTAGAAATAAACCTACAGATACATCTAAGATACAAATAAAACTAAAAAAAGAATGCATCTCATTATACCTAAGATTTTAGTGGAAGATGGGCCACCGTGCCCTAACTCAAGGAGCATCCTCTCCTTACTGGTTTGAATGGTGTGGAGCTAAGCTCAACACACAAGGGAAGTGGCTAATGGAGAAAATGAGAGAGAGGGGTGAATGGCTTGAGAGAGATGGGTCTGAAGGCACTCACAAGGGAAGAGTAATGGTAGGAAGATGAGGAATGCTTTGAGAGTGGCCCCCACACCTGTATTTATAGTTTTTTTCTTGAGCTTTTAGGGTTTTAAGCCCTTGGTCAAGGATTTTAGCCCATTTTTAGGGATTTAAGCCCCTTTCACCCATTTCTTAGCTCCTTTGGGGATTTTAAGCTCCTTTGAGGGGTTTTAGCCCCTTTTTATAGGTTTTAGCCCCTAGGAGAGCTATTTTGGCTCTTTTTAGGGGTTTTTAAGCCCTTTTATGTTTTTTGAGCCTTTACTAGGGTGTGGGGGTCAATGAGGGTAGTGAAATGGATGTTTTTATGTGGTGTAGGTCATGTAGATCTAATCGGGTAATTTTTTGGGTTAATAGATGTCCCCCTGATGTGTGAGGGCAAGAGCTCATCGTATGGATGATGTACATCATAGGATTTTCTGGGGAGAGGTCGTGCTTCCTGGGCTGGGGCATGGTGGCTTTTGGTTTTTGTATTAATATGGTTCCAATCAATGGGTGAGAGAAAAATAATTTGTGACATGTATATGGCCAAGGCGGGAATCCCCATGCTCGTAACGATGTCAAAATAATGCTACAATCTATGCTGTCAAATGCAAGAGCCGATCATGTACAACTGTTGTTACATAGTGGTTGAATACAATACTGATATGAAGAACTGCTACATTGGACCCATGGCATTATCATGGAATGCTATATCTTCATGACTAACAGTCTGCTGGATCTGGAATGGTACATGGCTATAGGGACTCACTGACGAAGAGTCATAGTCTCTATGGTACAATGTGCTACATCAATCATGAATCTATACAAACGCATTGTTCTGGGGCTTCTGAACACTGTCTCCAATGTAACCCAGAAATCACAAGGGATATGAATCTGTTTGGGTCCCTCAATAGACTCATCAATGTGCTAAAGTCATGTGACATCCGAGGCCTTTGACCAAATAATGCACAAACCAATACCTTGTATGAATCTCAATGGTACGATGATGTAGCTGGAGTTAAGCACGTGAGAAACAACCATCCCAAGAGGCACTAAGGACTCCTCTCAAGTGGTCCAAGGAACTCATCAATGAGGTTAATGAAACCAGGATATCAGGATCTCTGGGTCTATCCTCTAGAATGTATGTGTTGTCGTCGACAGAGGCAGACCTACNGGGGGGGGGGGGTGGAACATGGGCACGGGGATTTTAGTGGACTCAAAATTCCTTTGTTCAGAGCACGACGGTAGGGTGGACCATGCAGCAAATGAAACTGACTCATGGGAAAGGGATCATAGCTGTAATACTAGGGATGTAATTGCAGATGGAAAATACTTGGCAGAGGTAGACACTTTTGGTATTGATGGGATCCAAGGAAGACACATCGCATAATACTTTGAACAAAGGCAACCCAAAGTGGGAACTTTACCGAACTGTTACATGTGGGGTGGTGTCTAAAGACACTATTGTTGTATGATCTCATGGATTTTTGGCGAGCCCAAGAAAGTAAATTCTCGATGGTGCTTTCAATTTTAGAGAGTTTGAAAGCATGAAGAAGACTCCAGTGGGGTCTGTTTTTTGTTGATAGTCTCTTGTGCCCGAAAAAGGTTAAAAGTGTGCATAGGAGAGCTCACCCATCCTTTAGGGATGAGAGACTTCTTTACCATTGGTAGTCCAATTAGGATGGAGAAAGTTAAACCTATACTGATTGGACTGTCATTCATATAATTTTATGAGCATGAATGAGACCAAGTTTGCTCGGTGATATTTTCTTGATGAGAAGGCTAGAAAAGAGCTTAATGATAAACCATGGTGAGCTTTTTCATAAAGTTTAGCCCCTCTTCCCGAGAAAGCATAAAAGTATGCAGAGGGGAAGGGTATTGGCTTGAATGTGCCAAGGTGGTCTTTTTCATGTGGTAGTCTACATGGTTCGCAAAAGGAGATAAGCGAAGCAATGTAGACTCCCTTTCCGACACTTTAATGAGTGGGAGAGGAAGAAAATGCACTCGACAATCTTTTCATTCTTTTAGGAGTTAGAAAAGAGCTTAACAGAAACTCTGGTATGGTCAATCGATCGAGGGGGCACTGAAGGTGCCCCCCTCTTGGGACTATGGACAGTGGTCCAAAGGTCAACTGTGCAGTATGGATGGAGCAGGTGGCTCTTGAACATACCAATACATGCATAGGATAGATCACGACAGAGGCACGTGAACTATTATGAAAAACGCACGCAGACCAAGGTGGCTCTTAGACAAAGGTCAGGAGAGTCTTGTATGAGTTGTGGTAGACAGAATGGACTACATATGATGTGAGCATAAGTCCAGGGGAACTTATGTGCTGAATGTATGCGAAAGAAATGATCCACCCTTCGGGAAGTGGTCTGGGGACTCGCGTAAGTTGCAGTGGACGGATTAGAAAGTTATGTGCGAAGGGCATGTAAGCTGAGGTGGCTTTCAGGAGATGGTTCAGAATCCTGCATAAGTTGTGGTTGTGATGTGATGCAAGTACAGGTTTGGAGACATTTATATCACAATGTGGTACGTACACCAAGGTAAATCTTGAGAAGTGGCCCCGAAAATTATTTATTAAACATCAGACTATGGTCTCACTAAAAGATAGAGGACAAAATTCTGAAACCAGTGGTGTGAACGACATTCCAAAGGGACTCTGTATGGCCCAGTTATGTGAAAAGGAAGAAAATAGGTCAAATGGGGCCTATAAATGGGTGGGGACCACTTTGTAAAGTTTCATTGTCACTATTCACTGCTGAGTTGGAGAGGAGGTACCCGAATTGTTTTTGCTAATTTCTCCCATTTCGACCGTTGGTTTCGAGATCCATGACTTGTAGGTAAGAGTTCTCACAAAATCTATCTTTTTCAGTGGTTTACTTTTTGGATTTTCCTACTCGGGGACCCTTTGTGATCTTGCTAGGGCTTATACGAGCCAAGTCATGATTTTCGTGGGTAAAGGAGCAACTGGGTCGCTCATTTTTCCTGAACAGGTGTGACTAGGTCACTCCAATCGGGCAGAAAGGTACGATCTGAGGTCGCTTCTGTTGGCTAAAAAGTGTGACTGAATCGCTTCTATGAGGCTATTTTGAGTGACCTGGTCACCCATTTTGGCTTGACAGGTGCGACCTAGTCCTTGGGTGGCTTTTTCACTGAAATCTATGGATGACAGTTATCTAATGCTTATGCAGGATGCTTGAGACTAAGTGGCGTGAGAGAGATTGCAAAGACCTCCGGGAGGGGGAATTACGGGATGGGAATGTGTGGGGTGCACTTTCCCATTGGGGAATGCTGAAGTTCATGGAGATTCCCCTGATGAAGAGCTTACTTCTATTGCTACAGACGCTGGTGAACTTTTGGGATATTGGGGAGGAGGCTTTCATGATCCAGGGGAAGCATGTTTTTATTACGTTGTTGGATGTGTATTTTTTGATTGGGCTCTCGATGTTGGGAGTTGTTGGCGACTTGGTGCCAGTACTGTCTCACGGGGAGACATTGGAGGAATTGTGTGATAGTCACTGTTATGCTACTGCGTATGTGAGTGGTTCACACATCTTGACGTGTGACATTCAGGACTTGTTGACACGGTATGTTGCGATAATGGTGTTGCGTATCTTGGATTCCATGGGGAACCACAAGATATTGGGAGGACATCTATAGATGGTAGAGTGTTTCATGAGGGGCACCTACTATGGATGTGCCTAGATGTACCAACTTGCGGTTTAGCGTCAGCTGAAACATGTGAGAGCATCTGGGGGAGACTTTTGTTTTCGCTCCTTCTTATATTCTTTCTTTTTTGAGAAAGTACTGACTCTGAGTCTGCATCAGGCAGTGCGGGATAGTGGTCCATGGGAGAAACAGATGCGCAAATGGTGTCAGATGATGGTGCAAGAGGGCGATGGCCAAGTGGGCCACTTCTTCATGCAGGAGTTGCTAGAGCAGTGGCGGCAGCTCCCAGTGGAGGTTAAGGAGTACCCTTATGCAGGGATGGACTATCATGGGGACCTTGAGATGCCTTGACCTCCAGGACAGGCCTGGGGACCAGCTGGTATGTATGTGTGATGTTTTTTTGTTCATATTTATACATAGATTAGTTTAGTTGGTCGATAGTTATGTGATTATATGCATAGAATGATGGTGTCTTTGTTTGTGTATGTATATATTGGTCCTCGTTCGCCACCTAGTTATCAGAGGTGGGTGGTCGTGATCACGAAGCCAGTGGTCCCTGTGGGGAACCCTCGTAGGCAGTGGTGGGAGGTGGACATTGTTATGGTGCATCTGGACTGGCTTGCTGAGGGGATTTTAGACATAGGCTGGCAGTGCTTGGACAATGAGATGATTGTCGCCATTCACAGTGTGCATCCAAAGTGGACCCCTTTAATGAGGAGGATAGCCGTGGCCTGTGATTATGTTCGTCAGGTGGCGTGAGGGGATCTTCCTGTGGAGGACGACGAGTCCTCTGAGGAGGATGATGACATTGAGCTAGATGATGAGGATGAGTCTAGGTCGGACTTGTAGCCAGTGGGGCTACCCCTAGTGCATTGGTGCACTTAGGATTTTTTGTATTGCGATGTATATTCAGCTAAGAAATCATATGTAGCTTCTCATTTTGTACTGGACATATTTTGGACATGCGATATATATATATATATATATTTGACGCACGTGGATGTGCTTTTTATGGTTTTATATGTGAGTCTTTTATGATGATGTGAATGAAATGCCTAGATGATGTATTTTTACATGTGTATGCATATTTATGTGTGATGATGCATGATGTTGCTTTTTGTATGTTTCCTATGTACGATGATGAATATGCCAATTTAGAATGTCATTAACCATTCGATCCGCTACACTATTGAGGTTTCTGGGAACATGTGTGAATGTGATGGATTCAAATGTTCTAACCATCTGTTTAGTGCGCAGGAATTTTCTAAAGAGGCATGGATCACGTACCCAAAAATAGTTGTTCAACTGAGAGACAAGCAGATGGAAGATGCCCAACTGGGAGTCTAAGAAGACATTGAGATGGCAGATTCCCAACTGGAGGGCGATGACCAAGAGGCCATTGACACCATCATATTCAGCCTAGTTATTGGTCGCAATGCCCATGCATATCTCATCGATATGGATCAACTCATGCAACAGGGAGTAGATGACCCATGCAGCCGAGGCGAGGTTTGGAGACCATCTGCTTGCTCCGTTAGAAAATCCAACGTATCGACACGAGGTAGGATCCATCTGGATTAATCAAGGAAACAATACGTAAGAATCATTTTTAAAAAGTGTGTAAAACAAAAAAGGACAATACTATGCTAGAAGCTGTACTGCACATCACTTAAAGAGGTGATGTTGGTGGGAAAGTGGTTTGGACTTTGAGGGGGTCAATAGTAATTCCTTTGTGAGACAAGATGAACCCTAGGAGACGGCCCGTTGGGACACAAAAAACACATTTCAAAGGGTTCAAACGGATTTTGTACTTGTGACATCGCATGAAGGCTTGTTGCAAGTCGTCCATGTGTTGTGCTTGCTTCTGTGATCGAGCAATAAGGTTGTCAAGATAGACCAACATGATGTGGATGAGGTCGCGGAAGCAATATGTCATGGTACGCTGGAAGATGGCTCTCATTAGAGGAAATTTGAGGTCTAAAATGGGCCTCCTAAGGAAAATAATAAAATAACAGTTAAAATAGTAAAATAATAGTTAAATAATAAAATAATAGTTATTAATTTTTGAGGAAAAATGAAAAAAACTACTTTTTGTGTTCGTATTTTTGACATATCTCCCTCTGGTTTTACTCAAATTCTAAGAGGAAGAGCTCGTTGGATGTGGAATTTAATTCCGCATCCAACAAGTACCCATGATTCATACTTTTGACAAACCCCGCTACCCCAAAAACAATAAATACCTAAAAAATGTGATGATGACATCATCATCACCTTTTTTCAGGTATTTCTTGTTTTTGGGGTAGCAGGGTCCCTCAAAAGTATGCAGTGTGGGTAGGCGTTGGATACAAAATTAAATTCCGCATCCAACGAGCTATTATTCTTAGAATTTGAGTAAAACTAGAGGGAGATATGACAAAAATACGAACAAAAAAAGTAGTTTTCTTTTATGACAAATATGTCAATTCAACCATTATGGTTGACTCATTTTATTGAAATTATATTGGTTCTTGAATTCCAACTCACAAAATTTATTATTGGCGCATTTTCTTATAAGGCCCATTTTAGACCCCAAATTTCCTCTAATAGCGTTCTTTAGACCAAAGGGCATTACTCGATATGTGAATGTGCCCCACGGGGTTGTGAACGCAGCCTTGTAATGATCTTCTTTCCGGATCTGAATTTGGTTGTATCCAAAAAATCCATCCATGAAGGAAAATACCTCATGTCTGGTGCACGCATCGATGATCTGATTGATGAAGGGTGTTGGGAAGTTGTCTTTGGGGCATGCCCAATTCAGATCATGGAAGTCTGTGCAAATGCGGATGGTACCCTATTTTTTATTCATGGGAACATGATTTTAAACCCATGTGGTGTAAGAAATGGGGTAAATGAAGCCAGCTATGCATAGCTTCTTGATCTCTCCTTTGACCATGACAAATTTGGAGGGATGGATTGGCCATTGCTTTTGGCTTACGGGGACCACTTAAGGCCATTTGTCGATGTGGTGCTCCATAATGGATGGATCCAACCTGGGCATTTCAGTGTAGGACCAGGAAAAGATGTCATGGAATTCTTGGAAGAGTGCTTTGTAGGAAGTGACTTCTTTCAAGGAGCAGGATGCCCCCAACATGATTTCCTCAGCAATTTCAGGATTGGTTGAGATGTTGATTTTAATGGTTGGTGAAATATTGGCCATGTTCCCTTCTTTGAAGGAATCTGGTGCCTAAATGGGATTTTTGAGCCAGTCAACTTTCCCATGAATGAAATCCTTTGTTTCAATGGAAAACTGGTTAGACTGAAACACAAGTTCTTCCGGGAGAAAGAATGAGCGGTGATGCATGTCATCCCAAGGGTATTCCAAAGCGGTTAAGGCTTCAAGTATCTCCTCAGCGTTGCAAAAGCAATGGTGAGACATATATGATGGATTGTCGGTGATCGCAAAGATAAGAGGGTCTGTGGAACTGGACATCATGTAAATGGACACGGCGTTTGAAGAAGGAGGTGGGGGGTGGAATTATTCAATCAAAGTGATCTCATATTCAAGGGCATGTTGTCAAAGGTTGGATAGGGCTGTTCGAAACTCGGACAAGTCTTGGCAGTGGTGAAGATAATGTCCATACAATCCACAAAGGGCACAAGCATAGTTTGTTCTCAACGACTTGTTTTTCACTATTGGCCCACTTGGGTGTTCAACCACGGGGATTTTTTCTGTTGTATCCATGGCATCCAAATGTGTTTGAATCATGGGAATCTCAGGGCAGTTTTGAGTTGCATGGCCATGTTCATTGCACACACCGCAAGGCGAGATCTACCAGGGTTCAATTGTTGCTTTCATGTTTTTTTCCTTAGCCCTTTTTGGTTGGGGCGGTGTAGGTGTGGGTGCAGTGGTTGGTTTTTATGGGTCGGGTGGAGGATGAGATTCGACCGCAATGGGTTGAATGGGGGTCAACACAACTTGGGGCATCAGAGATTGGGCCAGTGGATCGAGGTACCACACATGAATTCCAAATGTGAAGTTGGGTAAGTTTAAGGTAGCCATTACTGGCTTACTCATAACACCAGGTGGGGGAAATAGGAAGAAAATTATGTGGATTGGGGAGGAGCCCAAGTAACTCCTTGATGGTTTCATTTGGGGATGCAGTTGTGGTTGTGGCTGTGAATGGTGTTGCGGTTGTTGTTGGGGCTACTGCTGCGGTTGATGTTTAGGTGCAGAAGTGCTAGATGAGAGCATGCACAAACCCATAGTCTCATTTGGTGTCGGTGGTGGTGACATGAAGGGAAAGGAAGCCATCATGATGGTGTTGGCAAACAACCCAAGGCCTACATTCAATAATGGGGAGGTGAGTATGTCATTAACGATAGTGTTGACCGTAGGGATAATGTTGGTTGGTGCTTTTAGCCCTTGCGGATCGTGATAAGTTAACTGGTCAACTGTCATGATTTTCCTGTCGTGAGGGAACATTATGAGATGAAAAATAGTTGATGCTACAGCTCGCATGGCATACATATAAATTCTTCTGAGGAGAAGGTTATAATCTAACTGAGCATTGACAAATTCTATGTCAATCAGTACTATTTTCCTAACTAATGTGATGGGAACACGCAGGAAGATACCTTGGGCTTTAGTGGGATGGCCATCATAATACAATAGAGTAGTAGTGGATGGTTGCAGAATTGGGGACCCAAGTTTCTGCCAGACTAAGGTTGACATGACACATGTGGATGCCCCCTCATCGACGATGAGCTGGTGCACGACCAAATTTGGAATGGATACCAGAATTTGGAAGGAAACGGTTGATGGCATCCAAGGTTCTCCGTTATCTATGTCGAACATGATCAACTTGGAGTCAAAGAGGTCTACAACACCGAGGGAATCTAGTAACGAATTTCCCTGTGTTGGGAAAGTTTTAAGTACCTCAAGAGAGGACATGGCTATAGGTGTTTGGGCTAAGTCATCAATGATGTTGTAACTCACAGTAGCTCTAGCCGTGGCATTATTAGCAACCCACCGTATGGGGGGGCATGGGGGAAAAGGGGGTAAGTGAAGAGGTGTATTGGTTGTTTTAGACATGGATGCCACTGATGGGTCAGTGGGTTCGGTGTTGGCTCTGTACTGATTTCACCTTGTCTATAAATTGACCTCTTCAATTGTTAAGGATAGCAGGTGGTGAACACCTATTTCTTTTGTTGGAGGTGCAAATAAGGTGGTGGGATTGGGTTGGGAGCATATGCGGTTGCTACTAGTCCTTAGACTAGTAATGGGTTTTGGAGCACCATAGGGGGAGGTCCTGGTGGTGTCAGGTTGGGTTGAGCTGGGGCTTCCGTATTGGTAGCATGCTAAACTTCCTTCTAAATGGCCTACTTAGTGTGACCCATGAAGGGGCATTCATGTGTATAGTTCCCGTAGACCTTGCATAGTTTGCACGGTTGATTCATATGTAACGGAGCGTTGCGTCTAGGTGGGTTTGGTTGTTGCGGGTTTTGAGTTGGCTGGTTCACCCTGACGTTGTTGGGAGGATTTGGTTGTTAACCGCCTCCTTGTGGTTGGTTGTTTCTTTGATTCCTGGCTCGGTTGTTTTTGGATTTCCCTTGTTGGTTATTGGGGGCTGGTTGGTTGGGACGGTTTTGTTTTGCAAACACTTGTTCCAAAGGTGCTAGCAGAGCTGGGGCGGGGGCTTGAGCAGCTTGTACTGGTGGTGCATAGTAGACTTGGGGGGATAGGGGTGCTACAAATGTGGGAATCTATCCCGCATATTGTTGTATCGGCCAAGTAGGTGCATGGTTCTACTGCTTCGACACGGGTTGTGCATAGGAGGTTGTAGCTCCGGATTGAGACATCATTCTTGCATAGTCAGGAGCTTGGTTTGGGTAAGAAACACTAGGGGTGTTTCTTGGTTGTGGTGGCATTGTAGGTGGTGCTGGATTATGCTGTGATTGATGGGAGACATAACCTATGATGCCATTTGCAGCATGGGATGCCCCCGGTGCATCCCGGTAAGAGGTTCCTGCACGAGGAGCGTTTAGAATTATGGTTTAGAGGTATCTAGACTGTGCATAAATGAGGTCAAACTGTTGGGCCTTCAAGATGGCCTCTTCCTCTATTTGGGGACGTTCGGAGGCGACATCTTTGGCTATGGGTGGCAACGATGTTTTTAAGAACTAGTCAAGGAATATCCTGTCATCAAGCTTGATCTTGCACAATATATGACGCTGCTGCCACTCATGGATGTGGTCGGTTATGTGGGTCGCAGTGTTTTCATGGAAAGATAGCAAGATTTCCACTCCTTCATCATATCTATCGGGGAGCTGTAAATATTGCAGGAACATAAATTTCAAGGAGTTGAAGTTGGGGTACTTGGCTTATGGTAGCTCAATGTACCATTTGGCTGTAGCACCTGTGAGGGTGCGTTGGAAAAGTCTGAGTATGATCAAATCATCTATGATGCTGTTTGATGAGCACCATAGGTGAAATGTCATTATATGGTTTTGGGGGCACTCCCCTACCTTCTCTTCAAACTTAGGGATGTTTGAGGGGAGCTTGGTTGGCATGGGAGGCCAATAGACTTGATGACATATAGGGTCATTGGTTAACCTGGTCAAGTCCGAAAAGTTAAGGTGTGCCATGAAATGGAGGTTTGAGCCAAGGTTGATGTAGGAAGGACTGGAAATGGTAGTGGGGTTTGTAGGAACATGATGTCCCTGAATGACTGGGGGCACAGTTGTGGATGGGCCACTTCCCCCAAGTATGACATGTGGGATAGTTTGACTGGTAGGTACATGTGGAGGTAGTTGGGTTAAGATAGTCTGTATGGCAGTACTAGGAGCAACTACAGGAGTGTTGGTGGTGGTGTGAGGTATGGACATGGGTCCACTGCCAATCACCAATCCGGAAAGTGGATCCGGATTTGCACCAGCCATGGGGCTAGATGGTGCAGTGTGTAAGTATGGATCAGATTGATATGATTCTGAGTCTGATTCAGAGGCTATATGGCCTTCTGATGGTGTAGAGGGTCATCAAGAATGGTCTCAACAATGTTGGTTCAAGGACCTGAACTGTGGTGGATCGCCTCTTAGGCCTGAAGAAGAGCGTGGGGGATCAATTGTGTATAGTTGGTATATCAAGTGGTGTAATTTGGTAATGACATTCTGGACCCTGGTTTCAATGGCTTCTTATTGGCTTTTAGGTGGTCACTCGGCCACCAAGACTGCCAGGTGACAACACTTAGCTTTTTCCTCACAGGAGATCTAGTTAATTGGTAGGGGTCGTTTCCTGTTTCGCTTGGAAATTCCTCTGAACGACCAGCTACTTTGGGGTTCCAGTGGTACTCATCACAATGAGTTTTAGGGTTGATCTCAAGTACTTCCCATGGTTAAGGTAGTCAGGGACTTATGTCCTCAAAGATTGCAAGGTTTTGAATTAATGTAAATTGATAGATTTTAATGGTTGGCTCAATGTCATGAACTGAGTTTGGTTAGCTTATTTGATGTGGTTGTGTGCATGTTTAGTGTATGAAATATTGTTCATTGTTAGATTATTTTCTGTTATTAGTTTGGTGACTGCACTTATGGTTTATGAATACTTCACAAACGTTTCTGGTTTGTTATAGAGATTACAGAATGTGCAACCTGTTATGAAACCAGTGAACTTTTGAAATAGAAAACTTGAAACATGAAAATAATGAACCTGAACTATTGCAGACATTTCTAGGTGACTACCTTATGCCTGTATTCCTATTTGACTAGGAAAGAGTGATGGGCTCTCAACATAGTGGGACTAAGCCCACCCATATATCCTCAGGTCACTCTCCAAGTGCAAGGTTGGTCAACAGGGAGGACGTGAACGCCATGAGGCCCCCTGGGCCTACCACCCCCTCTACCTTTCAAGCCACCCATTTTTAGTGGTCTCAAGCAATAAAAAGTATAAGTTCCTATTACTATATGAGCTTGACCCTTCGTCTTATCCCAGAATACCCCGAAGGGTGATGACTGGGTAGAGGAGGAAGGGCTAGGAAAGGGGTTGATTTCCAATGTTTAATTAAAAACTGAAAACTAACTTACAGTAATTTAGCTAAGCCTTAAAAAAAATTCATATGTACTAACAACAAGTAATCAAATCTATCATTAATTTACAGAAATTGTTTGCAGAAAAAACCAGGCTGCTGGATAGTGGCAGCTGGGCCACATTGACAATCCAAACAACAAAAAACCGAATCCTGAGAGACAGGTCGCCCTTTTCGGGGGAAATGTAGTGAGGGGGTTGCTGATTTTTCCCCTAAATAGGTGAGGGGGTCACTTAGAAACCAAAAATAGAAGCAACCGGGATCCTAAGAGTGAAGTCGCTCCTTTTGGGGATAAATGAGCGATTGGGTCGCTCCTTTCAGCCTGATAAGAGCGATTTGGCCCGTAAAGTGAAAACATTTGAAAACTGAACTGGGAACAGCTAACAGTAACTTGTACTGTGGCCGAACGGACTTGAGTCGGCCTTAAGGGGGCTCGACTAGAAATGCAAATGCAAAAAAAAAAGATCTAAACTAGAAATAAACAGAAATCTAAACTAGGTTAACAAAAAATTGGAAATAAACTATAAAAACGAAGGGATCCTGTGGGATCGACCTAGAATGGTCGCAAAACCGTAGTAGGGATTTCTCCCTAGCTATGAGAAGAAATGACTACGTTTCGTCCTATAATGGAGGAAAAACCTGCAAGAAAGGGTTAGTGAACCATACAAAACCCTACAACACACAAACCCTGCAAAGCAAGTAATCAATGGAGAATCTGCAATCTACTGTTAGAAATAAACCTACACATACATCTAAGCTGCAAATAAAACTAAACAAATCATGCATCTCATTATATGTAAGCTTTTACTGGAAGATGGGCCACCATGCCCTAGCTTAAGGAGTAGCCTCTCCTTACTGGTTTGAATGGTGTAGAGCTAAACTCAACACATAAGGGAAGTGTCTAATGGAGCAAATGAGAGAGAGGGGTGAATGGATTGAGAGAGATGGGTCTCAAGGCACTCACACAGGCAGAGTAATGGTAGGAAAATGAGGAATGTTTTGAGAGTGACCCCCACCCCTATATTTATAGTTTTTTTTCTTGAGCTTTTAGGGTTTTAAGCCCTTGGTCAAGGATTTTAGCCCCCTTTTAGGGCTTTAAGTCCCTTTCTCCCATTTCTTATCTCCTTTGGGGATTTTAAGCTCCTTTGAGGGGTTTTAGCCCCTTTTTGGAGGTTTTAGCCCTTATGAGAGCTATTTTGGCTCTTTTTAGGGGCTTCTAAGCCCTTTTTATGTTTTTTGAGCCTTTATTAGGGTGTGGCGGTCAATGAGGGTAGTGAAATAAATGTCTTTATGTGGTGTAGGTCATGTAGAGCTAATCAGGTATTTTTTTGGGTTAACAGGCCCAATATGATAAGTCATTTTGTCTACAAATATTCTCAGAAGGAGATCTAGTGTTGGTCTACGACCAAAAGCATGATTAGTTAGGGTTTGGGAAATTCAATTCTACGTGGATTGGTTTGTACATCATTCAGAAAGTCCTAAATAAGAGGGCCTACGAGCTACAATATTTTGATGGAAATATATTTGTGTCCAGAAATGGAATTTATCTTAAGAGATACTTTGCCTAGAATTATGTATGGGTAAGCCTCTCTTGTAATTATTCTGACATAGCTAGTTTTTTTTATTTTATGGAAATTAGTATCGGTTTGTTGATTATTAAATGTTGTACTCACTTGACAGATGTCATCACCCATGCACATGTTTTTGGGATATGCCCATAGATATTGCCATCACACTAAAAATATTGCGTCCACAGCTTGGGTAATTTTCAACCAAATTGGTCAACTTGTGAATGCAAGTGGAGTCTCTCTCGACATAACTACTAAGAATATTATAGAATATAGTGTCGTGATTGAGTTGATATTGGAAGAAATTTCCATGGGTATCCTACATCTAACTATCTATCTAGATTCACAATTGGTAATGTCTCATTTGAATTATATGTATCGTATTTAATGTCCAATATTGTTACGTAATTTTTTATGAGTTCAATTGTTAGAAATACAATTTGAGTTCATTACATAAATCCATGTACCTAGAATATGCAATCGTTTAATTGATTAGTTGCCTAATTATATACTAGATAGATATTTACATCATAATAAATAAGCACACATATAAAGCATACAAAAACATTGTACAAACTATAAATCAAGCTGATAAAATCCCCATCCATGTACATAAAAGTAGGTAAAAAGGTACAAAAATGATGTGACTCTAAGTTCAAAAGTTGTGAGTTCAACACTACTCATTTGAATCATACTACAAAAATGAGCATATAACCCTATATGATGCAAATACATCCACTAGATACAAAAATGTTTCTCCGAAACTACAATTAGTTTGAATCCTCAACTGTCTTAGCTATTGCATCCCTATAACAAAGAACACATTTGGCCACCTTCCACAATAGCTTGATCCATGTAGGGGGCACCCCTACTACCTAATATTGCATATCCATTGGCATCTCTCTATCCTCAATGCATGAATTCCATGTGTCATGCTAGTAAGGTTTCCCTCAACAATAGCTAGTATGGCTCCCGGTCCCTTTGTGGGATGTGGGTCTCGCACATGTACTCTGGGATGGCTAGAAGGCCGTACTAGTCTTAAATCTGCGTTGTATTTTAATTTTTGGATTTAGTCCTTCTATCAAAAAAAAAAAAAAACCATTTTTTGTTTATTATTAATTATTTCAAAAAACAAAATGAAATATGAAAAAAACAAAAAAATTACCAATTTGTCCCCAGGCTTCCATGGGAGGAAGCACAAGGTACGAATCCTATCAAAAGTATAGTCTCGCATATGGGAAATTCTCGATCACTGGAACCTGACATGTCCACCATGCATGCCATTCATCACCATAAATTCTTGTACCTGACCCTCCTCCTAGTTAGTACAATAGATCCATCTATCGAGTCATCTGCGGATCTCTCAGATATATGGGTGTTAGAGATACTTGTGGGATCATCCCCAGAAGCCTCTCAAAGAAGAAGGATACTAGTAAACTTATTTACCTAAATTTCATGAGTTTACCCCTCTTGAATTCTATTAGTTGGATTTTTAGATTTTCCAACTTGCATGTGCTCCAACTACAAATTGTCCTAGTAAGACATTCCAATCTTACTTGCATGAAGCCCAAAGTGGCTAGATGAAGTGTGGTTGATCTTGCCACCCTAGTGATCAAGGTGACCACTACCATCAGTGGAAATCTTGCAGTCGTATTGATGTGGAGTTTGTTATCTACTTTCTGGGTCCCCACCACATAGTAAGTATCGATGTACTCTTGTACTGAGATCACAACCCCATCCCCCTTGAGGTTTACTTGTTGGCCTCTTCGTGAGAGTCTGGTAAGGAAGTAGATGTATTTCACCATAATTTCAAGCACTTCACCTTCAATATTAAAGACACCTTCATCCATATCCTAGTAGTGGATAAGATTTTTCAAAAGGATCCTTTGAGCTCTCATGTTGGACACCCGAAATAATATGAATATACCACAACAATGCAAGGTAGTGTTAATGTATCTCCAAGGACATCATAGTCCATTTTTCATGCTATCGTTCTCTCTAGATATTTTAAGTCTCTGCAAGTTTCCACTTGTATGGGTAAAAAAATTTTTCCCAAAACTTTACTGTAAATAGTCGGAAATGTTCTAAACAGTGGCACTTAAATCGCTTTAAAATACCTGGACATTGGTGATTTTATTGAAAATCACTACCCAATACTTTATTTCCATTTCTTACACCGAGTTAGTTTTTGGGTGAATTTATAAAGTTAAATAGGCCCTAAAACTTTAGAAAAAACCAATGAAAATGCAAGATATAGGTCGTAGAACATACCTCGAAGTATCAGAGATCGAATTGATGATTGGTTCAATTTGATTCCAACGCTAAAGAACTGGATCTCTTTGGTCACAAATGGGTAAAAAACATATACATTAAATTTCTTTACGTGATTTCATTGTTATATTATTAATTTTAATTTGTTACCCAATTTTATATAGTTTTTTAGCCTTGTTTTTATATTTTACTTAATACTATTACTTTGCCCCTAATATTTGACCATTTTTTGATAGGAGGACTTAAGAACAAGGGTTGATTTTTCAAATTGTGGTCTTATGTTAGGGTTTCTATTAACCTTTGGTGTTTAGGATACGTCTTCCTTATTTTTGTGATATGCATCTATCTTTTTTACCCCTTTTTAGCCATAAGATCACCATTCATGGAACATGCCTTAAATTCTCTTTCTTTAAAGTTAAGTTGTTGTTTTTTCGTGAATTAGAGCCTACCTCACATAGGTCATCTTAGTTAGCCATTTTGGTTCCCATGGTGCATTTTTTTAGGATTCATGAGACTTCGTAGTTTGTCATGATATTGAGAGAAAACTCCATATATTTCTTTCTTATTATTCTAGCCACCCTCTAGAAGGATCCAGCTCATATGGAGTCTTTTGTCAGGTCTTTTCTGACTCATTAACACATGAAAATATTGCTGAGTAAACTTGTTCCTTTCATACTTGTTAAAGGACCTAAATGGACATCCATTTGGTATAAGTTTAACCCTTTTCCACACCACCTAGATTAATTATGAAAAGGAATAATCTAGTTAATTTTGGTTAAAAGAGGTCTCCCTCATTTTGTTTTATACTTTTTTGGGCGAAGGAGACTAAATTTATGAAAAAGCGCACCCACAGAGTTTTCTTTGAGTTTTTCAGATTCTCTAAAATTGAAAACACTAGAGAGAATTTACTACATTGGGCTTGGAAAAAATCCATGAGATAATATTTAGTTGAGTATTTTTCTATCTTTTCTTTGAGCTTGTAAAACAATGGTGAAATATTTGAGTTTACATTTTTGGACTCATTAAAATTTTACGGAAAATATCTTATCGAACATGCTTCTATATCTTTGTCAAGCTTGTTAAAAAATAATGAGGGTACCTAAAAAGAGAAAAGGAAAGGGACATATCCCCAATATTGATTCACTAGTGGCTGAAAAATCATAAACATCATTGTACAAAGCACCAATTTAAGTTTCTCAACTATTGGGTTCTAGTTTTTGGCCTTAACATCAAGCTTTCCATTTGTTTTATTACTCCTCTGGTTGGTTACTCTTCCAGTCATATGGAGAATTTGTTATTGTCTCATATGTTGCAGATTTATAACGTTGGTCCCTTTGTGTCCAAAGTTAGCTAAGTCACCACTTTGTTATGCTCATTGTTCAAGGATATACCTTGTGTCATCCATTTTGTAGTTTCCTTGACCTCATGTGTCGACCATTCCTTGGTGTTAGTATGTTTCATCATGTACTCAATGATCAGTTATTTATCATATCAATCCTTGAATTCTCCTCGTGTTGGATGATGGAGGATTCCTTAATGCTTCCGTTCCAATGGGTCTCTTCCCATTGAATTCAACTCATCTTGCTTTGGGAATGAGGTATAGAGTCTCGGTAGTACCATGGGAATTGTAATCATCAATGGAAATTTCCCTGACTTTTGGGTAGTGGGAATACATCAATGTCTCCTTCTTGATGGATTCTTCAGGTGTTCAAATTCAAGAACATATATTCACACTTGCTAGAATGTACTAGGTACCTTGGGGCCTATTATCGTTATCGCTGGGTTCCCTCCGGTTTGTTAACGACAGACACTAATGACTGGTAATAAAAAAATTCCCCATGCTTGGATTCATCTCATCTATTTGCATAGGCAGGATTCGTACCTTTAGGCAGTTTGGGAGGAAGACCTTGGGCCAAAATTAACATTTACATATCACCCAAGTTGTGCAAGAATGTACCACACCTTATCTATAATTGGTATCATTGGGAGAAAAATTAATCAGTTGTAATATTTTTCTCATGATGTTTGATGAGACATAGGTCCACCTTGTATTCTTGTGTCTATGATTAGTTGTAGGGAATGGGTCCACTGTGTTCATTTGCGGCCATGATCTATTTCTATATCACATGGATCCACTTTATATTTTCATGGCCATTATAGTTACATCAATTATACATACGTATTGGATCTTTATGGACATATCTACTAGGAATCATATTGTCTAACACCATTTTTTATTTTAGGTACTTTATCCAATATAGGTTTCTTGGAATCCCTTTCTATGTTTTCCACACTCCGATCCTCTTGATCCTTCTAATGTATTTCAGCCATCATGTTCCCTTTTAATCTCATATAGTAGGGGGCATCTGTTGTTGCAAAAATTGGCACTTATCTATCCATTAGAACATTTCAAAATATGACACTTCAAAATGTTGATTGTCTATCACATAAAAGGACATGAATGGATGGAAGAGCCTTGATTTGGATTGAATTGACACAACCCCAATAATTTGGACTTGATCGTCGAAATTCCCCAATGAACTTACATAAGAGAAAAATCATTTCAAAAGGTTAAATAACCTATGATTTATTCGCTTGGTGTCCTTATTTTTCCAATAATTTCCATGAAAACTTGAAATTTCTCTCTAATGCATGATTTCCTACTATTTAATCATTCCTTGCCAGTGATTTGGAAGTGATTTCCTACAAAAAATATGAAAAATAAATATAATTTGAAATATGGAGTCAAGGAGGTTCTAGTAACTTCCCTCAATCGCAACTTCCTTATCTCTGATGGAAACAGTCTTTACCAAGTACAAAAATAAAAGAGTTTGGCCATTTTGGGAGAGACTTGTTCATTGAAAAGTTATGTTGGAGATTTTTTCCTTCATTTTTTCTCATTTCCTTACATGTTTATGATCATCAGAGTCCATCTGCTGAGTTTGTTTCCTTGAAAGATCCTCAACTGTTTATGCATATAGATATTGGGTACGAGTCGTGGAGAATTGAGAAAGAGTGACCTCAAGATCTAGTTTCGACAAGGTTCCAAGTAGAATCAGGTATATATATTGTACTATTTATGCTATTAATATAAATTGGATATTTGTCCCTTACCATATTGTTGTAATCAAGCTTTCATTCTCCATATTTATGTTTGAATTTCAGTACTATTTTGTATCATGTTGGTTTGAGAAGGGTGTGAAGTTGTTTTGTAGGTTATTGGGGGAAGGTTGGAAGAAAAGCATGGGAGAAAAGAAATCTAGGATTAAACTACACAAACAAGGTGCACTAGTATTCTATCTCATTAATTCTTAAAATTAAATTTCTCTGATATTCTTGAGTCAATATTGTATGCATTTTAACCTTATATGTTTGAATTAAATGATCCCAGTATGTTGATTAATTAACCCCAATCATAGGATATAATTATGCTCAATATGCATGCCATTATCCATCTAATGAATCTGTTGAGTATGGTTTCCATTGATGTCAAAGGAGTTCATTAATGACAAAGGAAATGACATGACATGTAAGATGATGTGACGTGTGTGATGAGGTTGCAAAGTCATATGATGATATTCCAGTGCTCCCATGGTGTTGAGTATGGTTGCCATTTGTTATCAACCCAAATGACACTTCTCCGTCCAAGTGCCGACATTCCTAATGTTGGTACACAAAAGGACATCTTAGGATTGAAATTTGCCAAAACACTATAGATGGGCATGACATGAGATGCATTTACCTTTCAACCAGCTTGCCATATTATTTTTCTAAGTGTTGAATGGCGTACGCAACTATCTTCATTGAAACTCATGTACGTACGTGACTATTCCCATTGACAACTCACGTACTGTATGCGACTATCTCCATTGCAACCCGCGTACATCAGCATACATGGGTTTCCTTCAAGCAACTCACGTGTCATACACGGGTTGCCTATATTAATTATCGTGTACATCTTGATTCGATATTAAAAAATATAAATCATGATTAATGGAGATTAGTTCAGACCTATTCATTAACCACCCCAACTATCTCAACCTCCTCAACCTTTGAACAAAGTATAAATAGAGGCCTTGGGGAGGGAATTAATCAATCAAGTTTGGAGAGAAAAGTTATGCTGGTGGTATATCTCTTGAGTAGTTTTGGAGCAGCATAACTCAGAGTCCTTTGGTTGTAGAAGAGTCCTTGTCTCAAGCGTTGGGTTGTTAATAAAGAGAATTCTTCTTCCAACATTATGTTGAGTCTCTTTCATGTATTATGGTTGATGGATATATTCGATTATGCACTAGATATATTGTTTATCTAACCTGTTATATATACATGTATAAAATTGTACTTAGATAATTTTCTCTTTGCAGGTGAAGGAGGTGCATCCCTGAAAGCTTTGGAGAGAAGCAGTGTGGAAGGAGAACAAGCTTGGATCAACCGTCGGTAATCGGGTGAGTCAAGTATTTCTTCCTATTTCCCTTCTGTACTTTATTAAATCTAATTGTATGCAAGGTTAGAATTAAGTTGGTAACCCCAGACCCTAGTTATAGGGTGTTTAATATTGAACAACAAAACTAGAAACTCCACTGGGGAGCCCAACCTGCTGTGTGTTAACTTTGTAGATCCTTGCCTAGTCTTTGCTTTGATTTAGTGTGTGGTGTTGTGTCTTGGTTTAGACTTATAGTGGTGTTTGAATACCTTTATAATTTTTCTTTTTGTTGAAAAAATTTAGTCCTGTACGCGGGTTGCTATGCTACACAATCGCGTATAGAGGTCTGTGTACACGGGTTGCTGTATTAGACAGTCGCGTATACTACGCGGGTTTCTCTTGCGAACAGTCGCGTACAAGTCTGAGCAACACAATTTTTGGGGTTGGGTTGCTTGTCCCTGTCCTTTTGTGGATTTTGTCTTGCTTAGGGGTCTTTAGTTATGGCATTGCAATATAGGTTTGATAGCCCTGTTAACCATACTTTGTGCTTTTCGGTAAGCCCTTGGGTTTTTATTGGTTGGATTGTCTTTATTTTAGCAATTTGAAGTGGATTTTCTTGTTGGGTGATAGGCCCAAGTGCTGGTTGTTTGAATCAGTGATCAGGGTTCTAGATACCATATATCCCATTCTATTTCCAAATAGTGTTGGTTTTTCACTTTCCTTTGACTGATTTCAGTGTTTTCTATTCATTGTGTCTTCCCAGCTGGGTGTTTTCCAAGGCTTCCTTAGGTGGTTAATCTTTGGTTTTTATAAATCTGCTTTACTTCATTTTTATTACTTTATATAGTTAGATTATTCAAGCATACTCAAGAATTTTTCATTTAGGTGCATAGTAATCTTTGAGGAGTTTGAAAAGTGAAAAGAAAAGCATTGGAAACATTTGCATTCGAATTGCATACGGTAATTTTACTTTCAATTTTTAAATAAAATCTCAAAAATTACAAAAATAAGTCTTAGTTTTCTCTTTCTTAGTTGCATTTTCATTAGTTTATATTTACAAAAAGAAAAAGAAAAAGAGAAGCTTGTTTTAAGTAGTGATAATTTGCTTTTAAATTGATTTATACACCTGTTTTTTATGTTTCTTATCGAGCCAATAATATCATAGTCCTTCACTCTGCTTGCCTTCTGAGTAAAAAAAATCCCTTAAAATGAACGCTATAATTTAAAATTATTATTAATTTTTTTTTTATAGGGCCATACACCTACTAGCTTAGGATATACTTGTGGGATAGGAAGTGTAAACTCCCCATAAGTACTTAAATTCATACATAGTGGGCCAATAGATAGGTAAATCATTCTCTTTGTCAATAGTATCTGGGAAGCTCCTCTCAAACGGGAGTTAAGCACGAGGCCGCATGGAGGCATTGGACTGAGGAGATAACCCTCCGATTCCTTGTCAAAATGTAGACCAAGGTTTTTACACATCTGGGGATTCTGTCCTAGATAGAGTTTCGGGCTTAGATACCCTGCCCATGCGCATGAATCAGGCTTGTGACTATCCCCCCAGACTATTGATATAGTTAAGGTATCCTCTAGTCTCTTGACATATAGGGTTTATACATAGGTAAACCAGAAGGCTATTTTTGGTTCACCTTGGACGGGCTTGGAAGGTAACCTTTGTTGAAAGTGTAGGAGGGTGGTGGGTGATTCCTTTGCTTGTACCTAAGAACCTCTTCAAGGACACCAAGAAACTGTCTCTCAGCTTTCTTCAGGAAAGCATATCTTGTACCCCTTGTGATTGTTGATACTTTAGGAATTTTTGTAGTGATTGCTCTGTGGTTTATCTATGTTTAGCCGAACTTAGTGTTTGAAGTTTCAAATTTATAATCATGGAGGACAAAGCTATCAGAAGGTCACAAAGGTTGCAAAACCTTCCTCTGCTTATTACATTGGAACCTCCACCTCCACCTCAAAGGAAGAGACTAGACACAGACGGTTCTTTTGAACTGATAGGAGTCAGTGAAGTTCCAGGTGAACTAGAACTTAGGGAAAACTGTTTTAATTTAAACATAGTTGAGATAGAAGACTTGCAAGCTGACGAGTTTGTAAGGAATTTTAATACACCTCTAATTGACTTAAACGATCCTGTGATCGTTCAGGTTTGTCCTTTCATCCACCCGTGATTGGTGTCCTTGTGGGCAAAATAATGTCTACTATAGGAGAAATTTATTTTACTTCCACCTTAGCCACTCCAGCTGAAGGGGTGCTACCTCCCCTGGTAGGTGCCCCTAGATCAAGTATACCTACTACGCCCTTAACTCCAGTGAGCTGAGTAGTTCAACCACCGGATCCCACAAGTCTAGTAGGTGCTTCTGGTGGTATGGTCACTGGGATTCCTAGTGTACATACAGTTCCTACTTCCTTCACACAAACTGCCCAGAGTGGTCCTTTTGGATCCTCCATTTTTTTCCAAGGATTTCCTTGGAATGGGGGGCACATTCCCCCATCCACTCCATACGTATGCCCAACACCCTCATATGTAGGGGTGCAGTTTGGAAACACTAACCCTTATGGTCAAGGTTTTCAAACTCCGGTTTTAGCTCCATTCACGAACTCTCCCTTTTCTCTTTTTAGTGAAGGGGTACCTGCTCCTATATTTCAAACCCCAGTTTCGACTGGGGCAGCCATAACCTCTTATACTGCACCTCACACAAACAATCCTGTGGCTTATTGATGGAATCCATTCCAAAGCAACCCGCCCACTTCACAACTAGCAGTAGGGGGAAACCCCACCTTCACATATGGGAATATGGGGGAAAATCCCTCTAATCCCCAAACTGGTACTTTTAGTGCTCCGATTAGACCTAAGATTCCTTTCCTGGCAACGTTAAACTTGCCATATTTGTCTAAACTGATGAATGACCTGGTGAGACATGATCCCTCTTGGCCACCCGTCCCTACCAAGCTGCCCTCGGATATCCCAAAATTTGAAGGCAAAGTTGGTGATGATACTGGAGCTCATGCCACCACTTTCCATTTATGGTGCTCTTCCAACTCACTGAATGAAGATTCAGTTCGGTTGAGGCTGTTCCAAATAACTTTGATGATTACTGCAGCAAAATGGTACATTGAGTTGCCTTCTACTGCGTTTAGTAGTTTTTGGGACTTGGCTAATGCTTTCCTTAGTCACTTCTAGCTTCCTGTCCGATATGATTTCAGAACAGACTTGTTGTCTACCTTCCGGCAGAACAAGGCCACCCATATCTCGGATCACATCCAAGAGTGGAGAAGATATAAGAGCCTTATTAAAGCCACTATTCCTCCTGAGTTCTTATTAGAATGGTTCCTTAAATATCTAAGGATGTATCTACTTTAGGAGTGACGAATGAGGAAGAAGCTATCCTCAAGGCCCAACAACTAGATTTAATATATTCTCAATCTAGGATCTTATATGAGATTATCCTTGAGGCACCGAGGCCAACGCACGATGCAGAGAAACCTAAGCCTGGACCCCATGCTGATGGTGTGGTTGGTTTTGTGAATTCTCCCACTGTAGAATCTTTGGCCAAACAGCTCCATCAGCTATCCATCAAACATTCTACGATGGAGGAAGCAAAGTATTCCCTCTCACCCCAAAATGAAAATTTTTTTGCACAAATCTCTCAAAAGGGAAATCAGCAGCCCAGTGGGAAAAAGAAGAGAGGAAAGAAAGGGGAGGGAAACCAAAACAAGAAAAAACCCACAAACAATGCTGATGGGGGAAAGAAAGAAAAGAAGAAGGTGAAATTCCCATGTAAGTTGTGCCATGAAGATCACCTTACTCATCTATGTCCCCTTATGGAACAAGCTTAGAAGCTGTTAAAAGCCCAACAACCAGCTGTCCTGAAGAATCCTTTTCACCAAGGGAAGAATTATGCTTTAGCTTCAAATGTAGCAGGGGGCACCCCAAATGCTCCTGACCCCAATTATATCAACATGGTTCGATCCCAAACTTTACTACAGACCAGGAACAAGAACTATGAAAAAGATACCTCGGAGAAGGGTAATTCAATAGGTGAAACTTCTAACCCTCTCACGATTGATAAACCTGCCGAAATTATGCCCAAGATATCGAAAGGTGTATTTAAGAAGACCTTGCATAATCCTAATTCTAGGGCTGCAGTAAACTACTTTGTAGTTGAAGACTTAGCCCAAACACCTTGTGCAATGTCAGCTTTAGAGGTGTTACAGAGTTGTCCCACCCAGCAAGATGCACTCTTAGTAGCCTTAGGCAGTATGGACTCATCGAGTCTCATGGCGAAATTGAATTTGTCTGATGTCAAAATTCGCCTACCATATCATGTAGCCTTATCGATAGATGTCATCCATGGTGGAAAGATCATTGGTAGAGCAGTTGTCGATGAGGGTGCTTCTACATGTGTTATGTCCTTGTCTTGTTGGAAAGCTCTTGGACCCCCATAGCTGGTCCCGTCAAACACCCTACTTACTGCTTTCGATGGAAGCTCATTTCATCCTTATGGCATCCTACTGGATTTTGAAATTAAGCTGGTAGGGAAAGCAGTATCTGTTGAGGTAGAGATGATTGATGTACCTTTGGATTACAACTTGTTTTTGGGGAGAATTTGGACTTATGCCATGTCTGCTATTACATCGGCCATCTTTCAGGTGGTAGTGTTTCCACACGAAGGGAATTTGGTTACTGTTGACCAACTCAGTTTTACTCGAAAAGGTTGCATGGAATCTAATGAGTCCACTATACCATTTTTTGATTAGGTCAAACCTGATTCAGAGAGCTTAGGGGATGGAATGTATGCATCATTAATGGACACATTTGATTTTCCAGCTCTGATTAATTATATAGGTTCTACTAGTGTGGGGAAGTCCATAGCTGCGGTTGTTGATAGGACTAATCCTTGGGTCCTCCCTTCCCACCATGAACTTGAAGTGCCCTTATTGGTAGTAGAAGTGGCTTATCAAGCTATCACCTATATCATTGTTGATCCCATTCCAGTCCCCCTCACAGTCTCAGAGGAACCAAAAGAAGCCTATCTGCCTGCTTGGGCTGAAAACTCTTTGCATTCTAGAGATTGCTTAGATATGGTTTTACCTTTGAATGAAGCCATTCTGGAAGCCATGTGCAGATGAGATAATATCTGCAAAGATCTTCACCATTGATCCTATTTTCTTCCAGAGTTAAGTAGGATAGAGAACTAGGAGTTTCATATGAGGTTGGCAGACGATGTTGATACACCCATTAATCCCTTACCAAGGGAAGGAATGTTTTCTAACGGGAACATGACAAATATTTCTACTACTATCCCTATCAACATCTCTATAAATCGTAATGTTGTGGAAAATGTGCATATTGGCGCAAACTGCTCTCCTGAGGAGATTGCGATCTATACAGCCTTGTTTAAGGAATTCCACGACGTTTTTGCCTAGTCATATGAGGAGATGCTAGGCATTGATCCATCTATAGTCGAGCACAAAATCTGAACATACATTGACGCTAAACCTATTCGGCAAAAGTTGAGACCTGTTAACCCGCGTAAAGTGGTGGCAGTGAAGGCTAAAGTGGAAAAAATATTGAAAGCCAGTTTTATTTATCCCATAGCTTTGACAGAATGGGTATCCAACCTTGTTCCTTTTGATAAAAATCAAGGGACCATACACGTGTGTATTGACTTTCGAGATTTAAACAAATCCTGTCCTAAGGACAACTATCCCACGCCATTTATAGATCAAATTATTGATGCTTGCGTGGAAAGTGAAGTCTTTTCATTTATGGATGGTTTCTATGGATATAATTAAATTCAAATTAAACTAGAAGACCAACATAAAACAACTTTTATTTGTCCTTGGGGTACCTTCGCGTACAAGAAAATTCCCTTTGGATTAAAAAATGCCGGGGAAACCTTTCAGTGGGTAATTAATTTTTCCTTTGACGATATTAAAGCCATTGTCAAACCCTATCTCGATGATCTGCCTGCACATTCTCGTAAGAGGATAAATCACCCAGATCACTTGTGTTTGATTTTTGAACGATGCAGATACTATAAGATTCACTTGAATCCCCACAAGTGCGTTTTATGTTTCAAGTCAGGGAGACTGCTCGGATTCATTGTTTCTAACAAAGGCATTCAGGTGGATCCTTTGAAATTTGAGGCCATTGTAAATCTGCCTCCTCCTCGTTCTATCAGGAAGCTTCAGAGCCTACAGGGGAAGTCCAATTTTCTTTGACATTTCAATGTAAATTATGCCAAGATTACTAAGGGTTTCATGCGCCTGTTAAAATAGGACACCCCATTTGTATGGGATGAAATTGCACAACTCGTATTCAAGGCATTAAAAAAAATCTTTGTTGTCGGCACCATTATTGCGTTCTCCAGATTACTCTAGGGATTTTATATCGTATCTAGCCACATCTGAGTCAACCATAGGGGTAGTCCTAGTCTAAGAGGATGATAAGCTGCAAGAGCACGCCGTTTACTATATCAGCCATGCTTTAGCTGGACCTAAACTTTAGGTATTCCCAGGTCGAGAAGTTGGCCTTTACAGCTGTTTATGCTGTTCATAGGTTACGTCACTACATATTACTAAGGACTATGACTGTAGTGGAATATTTTAATCCTTTTCAATATTTTTTGTCTCAACGGATAGTTGGAGGAAAATTTAACAAATGGATAGTCATTCTCCAAGAGTTTGACTTGGATTTTCAATTCGCCAAATCCCCAAAATCCTTAGTTTTTGCTGAACTCATTGTAGAATATCCAGTAGAGGAATATGTAGTCATTGAAGAAGACTCATTCCTAGATGAGCATATCTTTTTGATCTCCACCTCTGACCCCTGGTACGGAGATATACTTGTTTATCTCTAGACTTTGAAGTATCCTGCAACTTTCTTGTGGGAAGAACGACATAAACTATGCTTACATGCCAAGAACTACCTCATTATAGAAGATACTTTATATCGTAGGGGGGTAGATTCCGTTTTACGTCGATGTCTTACCCATGAGGAAGAGGAGATTGCCCTAATTGATGCCCATAGTAGAGTGTGTGGGGGTCATTTATCTGGGTTAGAAATGGCCCAGAAGATATTACGTGCCAGATATTTCTGGCATACAGTCTTTAAAGATTGTGTGGAAGCAGTGAAGCGCTGTCATCCTTGTCATCTTTACACCAGAAAGATGCGGTCGCATCCCGCTCCATTATTTCCTGTCATCTCAGTGGGCCACTTCATAAAGTGGGGGATTGATTACGTGACATGTAACCCAGCCTCAACTGGGGGGCACAAATATATCATTGTCAATGTAGACTATTTTATGAAATGGGCAGAGGCAATGCCCACCTTTAAAGCTAACAGGGAAATTGCAGGTTTTTTCATGTTCAATCAAATTATCACATGATTTGGTATACCTAAAGTGATTTTCAATGACCATGGAAGTCATTTCCAAAATAGCATGATGACTAAATTGACCACTATGCTAGGATTTAGACAAGAACATTCATCTTCATTCTATCCTCAAGCAAACAATCAAGTCGAGGCTATTAATAAAACTTTGAAAACTATCCTCAAACGTACTATTAATGCAGTCCGTTCCAACTGGCATATCATGTTGTATCCTGCACTTTGGGCATATCGGACCAATGTAAAAACTGCTACGAGGTTTTCTCCCTTCCAACTCGTTCATGGAGTGGAAGCCGTTACCCTGGTTGAATGCGAAATCCCATCCTTAAGAATTTCTATTAATGTGTTACCTGATACGTCTGAGCTAGAAGAACGTCTAGTACATTTAGAAAATCTAGATGAACAATTTAGAGATGCGCTGACAGAAAACCAAGCTCATAAAAATAGGGTCAAAAGAAAATACGATAAATCGGTAAAGCCTCATATTTTCTCTGAAGGGGAGCTTGTTTTGTTCTGGGACCAAGACAAAGAACCCTTGGGGGCAGGAAAATTCAGGTCTATGTGGTTGGGGCCTTACATCGTATCAAAGGTGTTAAAGAAGGGTGCATATGAATTAATTGATTTCGATGGGAATAAGCTTCCTGAGCCTAGAAATGGGCTCTACCTGAAAAAGTACTATGCTTAGGCTTAACACTTTTCCTGTATTTTATTGTATGTATTTTTATGTACAATAGTTCGTCGGTTTGTGTTTTTTATACCATCTACTAGTTGTTACAAATGTCTTCTGAGTGGTTCATAGGTTTCGCTGATGGCGCTAGTCGCCACACTTGTAATTTGGATTTAACTGCATGGGTCATTAATTTTCCCTCAAGACAGTTAGTTGCCTCAGGAGGCGCTTGCTTAGGTCCTGCTACCAATAATGTGGCTGAATATAGGGTTGTCATTGAGCTTCTATGGGATGCTTTATCACATGGTATCACTCAGCTGAAAGTCTGACTGGACTCTCAACTGGTGGTTTTTGAGCTCAATCAAGCTTATCAGGTGCGGAACCCTATTCTATTACGTCAGTTTATGCAAGTTAGGTTATTGGAAAGAAATTTTGAGTTCATTACATTCAATCATATTCCAAGAAATCAAAATTCATTAACTGATGCATATGCTAATTATATCTTGGATTGGCATTTAACACATTTTACATAAAAATATACAGTAGACACATTTAAAAACATTTGTAAATAAAGTGAATATATATATATATATATATATGTGAATATTTGTCCATATAGATAGGTCGAGTCTCTGATCCTCAGATCCAGTCATAACTGTATAATATACAAAACATGGATCAAAGTCCATCAAATGATCCTAAGTCTAAGATGGACTGCCCTGGTCACTTAGACCCCCCTGGTCCCCTCGATCACCCTGCACTCGGGCTTCTTCAGCTTCTTCGGCTTCAGCAGCCTCAACAACATCTATGTACACAAGTACTACTCTAGCTACTCGTCTCAGAAGGCGTATCCAAACAGGTGGTACACCAACCACTAGCTCCTGCATGATGGCTGGGACGTGCTCAATCCATAAGGTAGGTAATTTTTGGGTAAGCCTGGCTAGCTTCCCCTCGAGAACCCTAATCAAACCCTGGTCCTCTCCCAAAACAAGAGGCACATTAGAGGAAATTTCAACTCAAAATGGGCCTTATAACTTTTATTCAAATTCCATGTCATCATGTGTTAGCCAATGAAATTGCTTTAAATTTGAAATACCGTATAGGTCTTAAACACTTTTTTAATATAAATTTGGGGATAGGTATTATAAAAAAAACTACTTTTTTTGTTTGTATTTTTGACATATCTCCTTGTGTTTTTACTCAAATTTCGATCGAGAGGGATCGTTGGATGCAGAATTAAATTCCACATCCAATGAGTACCCACTTGGCATACTTTTGACAGACCCCTCTACCCCAAAAACAAGAAATACCTGAAAAATGGAATGATGACATCATCATTCCATTTTTTCAGGTATTTCTTATTTTTGGGGTAGCGGGGTCCGTTAAAAGTATGCCAAGTGGGTACTTGTTGGATGCGGAATTTAATTCTACATCCAACGAGCTCTCCTGATCAAAATTTGAGTAAAAACACAAGGAGATATGTCAAAAATACAAACAAAAAAGTAGTTTTTTTCTTTTCTTCCTCCAAAATTAATAAATATTATTTTATTATTTTAACTATTATTTTATTAGTTCATTTTAGGAGGCCCATTTTGAGTTGAAATTTCCTCTAATGCATACATGCGTGGATGCCCAGCAGGGTGGACTGGTCCAATATTTGCATTTTGACATTTTTAAAAAGGGATTAGAACTTTTATACATATGCATATATCTATATAAATTAAAATTCATAAAAATTTAAAAAATTTTGAAAATAAAAATTACCTAACTCTCCCCATGCTCTTCCTGGAGGGAGGACGAGGTTGGTATCACCTCAGAAGTCTAATCCAGCATATGGAAACTGCTCCAAGGCTGGAAACTGTCGCTCCCACCAAAAGTAGAAGTCGTCCTCATAGACACTCTGGACCGATCCACCACCTCCTTGGTGGAGGAAGATATCTCCCCACCTACTCAGCCTCATCTGACGGGGAGAACGAACTAGAAATGGTACTGCAGGACTCAAACTTGACACTCTCTCAAAGAAAAAGGCTACTAATATGCTAGAATAACCAAAATTCTTCCTCTTGCCTCTTTTGTAGTCAGAGAGCTATTTTCTCATTATTAGGATCACTCCTGAGCACTAGTCATATAAGGATCCCTGCATACAGTCTAATGCTAGTCTCATTTGGTTTCGAGTTGCAAGGTGAAGTGATGATGACCTTGCAACCCTCACTATAGTGCTCGTCAACGCCTGTAAAGGAAAGTTGTGAATGTGAACAATAGGGATGCAGCTACCCCTCTTTTGAGTTCCTGGCTCGCAGTATATATTGATATAGTTCTGTACACTTAGGGGGTCACCGCCTTTGCCGGTGCCTTCCAAGTTCATCGGAGCTCCCCGTCATGATAAACCAACAATGAAATAGACATCCTCCAATGTGATCTCTAGAGACTCACCTTGAAGGTCAAACATGCCCAAATCATGATCCCAATAGTTTATCAAAAACTCTAAGAGGCGAACATTTTCCCGCATAGGTGAGACATAGAAAAAATTTAATAACCCACTTTGACGTAAAACATTCACTGTGGGGGCATCTTGAAGAGTTTCTTGGTCCATGTCTTCATGTTCCTGCTCCCTCCACTCAAGCACCATCTTTGAATCTAATAAACAAGCAATTACAAACCATGAGATTCATATAAAATTAGAATATTTTGACTCTATTCATTCTTTTTTAACCTCGTGCAGCGTACACGACTGTCTTTTAGGCAAGTCACGTACTGTATGCGACTGTATTTCGGCCAACCCATGTACAGAACGCATGTACGCGACTATTAACATACCATACCCACGTAGACATCATACATGCTTTGAGGGCACTTGAAAACATGAAATTAGGGCTCAAAATTGATAATTGCTTGGATCAAATAAAAGAGCATGGCGTGTAGTTTTACCTGACACTTGCAGTTTTGGAAATGGTCCACTGAATCATCCACACTGAGCAATCAAAGGTAGAGGTAAAACTTGTCTTTTTATGGTTAAAAATCAAATGGTTAGTTTTTTATTCATATTTTGAACTATTTATAGAAACTTTATTTTCAAAGTGGGATTTTTCCCTATAGTTCATAATTTTTAAACTAATGCCATATCTTTTCTTCCATGTGACAAGTTTAAGGTCATCTTTAAGTTTTTTTTCGCTCATATAGGATGGTTTTTGGTCATTTAACATGCATTCTGCATTTATACCTAATCCATCTTGATCCTAGCATTAACACTTCGACCACAGACTATGGTATATTTAACCATTAGTTCCTTGTTTTTATCATTGTTATTTCGTGGATAGGACTTTCCTCCTACGAGTATCCTCATTTAGAACCGACTTATTGTTTTTGGTATGCATGCTACAACTGTCATAGGTTTAGGGGAATCTTTTTAGCTGTTTTTCACACCAAATTGAGCCTCATTTTGGTCTCTTTTTACAAGCTATCCCTTTATAGGACTCCTCGCCCTTATGGAGTTTCTTTAGGCCCAGGTGTAAATTCTCAAAATAGACTTGACTACCAAGTAAAATTGTCTGTTCAAGCTTGTTAAGAATATGTGAATGGGCATCCACATTGGTGGTAGGTTATCTCTTTCTTGGATCATGTGGAATAATATGAGAAAGGATCACTCTCTTTTCTACGAAATTCAGAAGATTATTCTCAGGTACAGGTTTATCACTTTTCTGGACCCGAGGGACTAAATTTACGGAAAAGGAACTCCTGGTATGAGCTTAGTTTTCTCTTTTTTGTGCTCTGGACCTAAACATGAAAAAGATTCTGAGTGTACTTTTTGTCTTTGTCATGCTTGTTAAACACCAAGAACAAAGCATCAAGTTTATTGTTGTAAGCCCCATTTCTCATACTCAAATGGATCTTTCTGAGTGATCTTGCTTTCCTTCACACTTGTAAAACTCAAGCTATATGATGCTCTCGAAGGAGCATTGGGTAGGTGGTAATTTAACCTTTTTCGGACCTCCCTGACTAAGTATGAAAAAGGTTCAACTTTTCTTCTATGGAAGTTAAGAGAGTTCTTTTGTTGTATGTTTTATACTTTTTCAGCCTCAAGAGACTAAATTGGATGAAAAAGGACCCCCCTAGAGTCTTCTTTTGGAGTTTCTAGACTCTCTAACCATGAAAACACCAAGTGAGCATGTACTAGTTCGGCCCCATAAAATCCATGAATCAATGACATTATTAAGCATTATTCCCTCTTCTCTTCAAGCTTGTTAAAAAATGAAGGGAGACTCGAGTTGAATTTCTTGGACTCGTTAAAATTTAACAGGGAAGGTAAGGAAGAAGTTTTCTTTTGGTTCTTAGTCAGTGGTAGCATGTCCTCCTTGAACATAGAATTCTCTGTCTTTTCTGATACTCATGTCTCAGTGTTCACTTTCAGTTCAGCTATTACTTTGAGTTTCTTACTCCTCCTCTTATCAGTTCTACTTAGGGAATTTGATCATGTCTCCTACATGGAAGATAAGTCTAGTTGTACTATCTGTACAGTTAAAAGATTCCTTGGTTCATCTCTGTGTCGTGCTCATTGTTCAAGGACTTAACCCTGTATCTGATCTATATCCTGATTCCATCATTGTCATATCTATTACTACTTGTGTCTCCCTTCCTTTACCCAGTTCCTAGTCACTCTTGTGACCCGTTGGAGGATCTATTTCCTTCCTTATCACAGTATGGTTCTACATCAACATTTCCTGACGACGAAGACCTAGAGTTTTGACGATCGTACCTTAGGATTCACTTTCATTATTGGTGAATTCCTTTGCTTCAGTTGTCGATTATCACCTATTGGTTGACAATATGTTGATTCTTATCCATGTTTGACTTCAATAAAATCTATTCACATGGCTTGGATTGTACTAATTCTTTGGGATTTTTTGACGAAGACCTTAGGTTCATATCTATGGACTAAGTTGCACAAGATTATGTTGTGGTCACTTACACATCTTCTAGATCTTTGAAGATTCATCATCATTGTATATTGTGGCTTCGATCCACCTTTGTAATATACATGGTCTTGTACCCGTACTATATGATGTATTCAAATATTGTAAAGGAGCTAGTGTTCCAGTATATTGAACATAGCATCCTCATATATGACTTTGTATATGATATTATTATGTATTTGTTTCAGGTTATACCTCTTCTCCATTGGACTTCTGAGTTCTCCAATATAATGATTATAATGTATTTTGGCCATCATTTCCCTCTGAGCTCACACATTAGGGGGCATCTGTTATCAACCCAAATGGCACTTCTCCGTCCGAGTGCTGGTATTCCTTATGTTGGTACAAAAAAGGACATCTTAGGTTTGAAGTTTTCCAAAACACTATATATGGGCATGACATGAGATGCATTTACCTTTCAACCAGCTTGCCATATTATTTTTCTAAGTGTTGAATGGCATACGCAACTATCTTCATTGAAACTTGCGTATGTACGTGACTATCCCCATTGACAACTCGCGTACTGTACGCGAATAGCTCCATTGCAACCCACGTACATCAGTATACGTGGGTTTCCTTCAAGCAACTCACGTGTCATATGCGGGTTGTCTATATTAATAGTTGCGTACATCTTGATTCGACATTAAAAATATAAATCACGATTAATGGAGACTAGTTGGGCCCTAATCATTAACCTCCCCAACTATCTAAACCTACTCAACCTTCGAAACCACTCTATTTCCCAAAGTATAAATATAGGCCTTGGGGAGGGCATTAATCAATCAAGTTTGGAGACCAAAGTTATTCTGGTGGTATATCTTCAGAAGTTTTGGAGCAGCAGAACTTAGAGTCCTTTGGTTGCATAGGAGTCCTTGTCTTAGGTGTTGGGTTGTACTCTTATCTCATTCATTGATTGTTAATAAAGAGAATTCTTCTTCCAACATTGTGTTGAGTCTCTTTCATGTATTATGGTTGATGAATATATTTGACTATGCACTAGATATATTGTATATCTAACTTGTTATATATACATGTATAACATTGTACTTGGAGAATTTTCTCTTTGCAGGTGAAGGAGGTGCATCCCTGAAAGCTTTGGAGAGAAGCAGAGTGGAAGGAGATCAAGCTTGGATCAATCGTCGGTAATCAGGTGAGTCAAGTATTTCTTCCTATTTCCCTTATATACTTTATTAAAGCTAATTTTCTGCAAGGTTAGAAGTAAGTTGGTAACCCTAGACCCTAGGTTACAAGTGTGTTTAATCCTGCACAACACCATTGATGTCAATGGAGTTCATTAATGACAAAGGAAATGACATGACATGTATGATGATGTGACATGTGTGACGAGGTTGCAAACTTATATGGTGATGTTTTAATGCTCCCATGAATTCATTTTTACAATTTGACACCATTGTGTAAAAATATGGCAACTTGCTGAAACTCTTGTTGAATCTCTGAAAATTGACTAAGTATATGAAAAATCAGAGTTCATTAATGACAAAGAAATAACAAAGGAAGTGATGACATGGAATGTGGCATGTGTGATGAGGTTTAAAAGTCATATGATGGTGTTCTAGTCCTCTCATGAAGTCAGTGTTACAATTTTACACCATTTTGTAAAAGTATGGCAACTTGCTAAAACTCTTGCTGAAACTCTGAAAATTTGACCAAGTATAAGTTCTTCTTAATATTCGTAAGGGGCCTCTGTAAAATACATGCCATCTTCTATATTTGATAAATTAAATGATTATGATGATATAGACATCTAGATTGTTGTCATGTGCATCTAAACATATGATTGGTTAGTCAATATAGTCTCTAAAGGTGAAGTTATTAATATGCCAAAAGTGCTTTCTGGCATGATTTGCACTGTTTCAGTTTTGGTAAATCTACCGAAGTGGCCTCTGTAAAATGCCCTCCATATTTTGTAGGATACTGATAAAAACTATATGAGACCATAAGGTTTTATCTTGTTGATGTGTAAATGTGACCATGGTCTCAGTTCCCATAATCATGATTGAAGAAAAAGTTACAGGTCTTCCAAAATGAGGTTTCAGTATGTTTTGGTAAATTTGTCGAAAATTGACTTTGAAAATCGGTCTAAGTTTCCCTAGTAAAATTCCCACCATATTTTGTAGGAAACTAATAAAAATAATATGAGACCATCAGAATGTATCTTGTTGATGTGTGCATCTGACCATGGTCTTATTTCTCCTAAGATGTACTTGAATGCAAAGTTATAGGTCTACCAAAATAGGGTTTCAGGATGTTTTGCACCATATCATGAAAAGGCACGTTCCATAATGAAGAGATGCATTGGTGAAAAGGTTTTAATGAAGGGACACAATGGTTCAAATACATGATGAAAGAAGTATTTAAGCAAAAAGTTCAAAGTGGAAGAAAGATGTCTCAACAATCCAGATTAATGTAACAAAAAGAGAAGACACAGACCAATGAAGTGAATAATATAATCAGAAACATAATTGAAGAAAATGATCAAATTAGGGTGGTAGGGTGGTGCTAGGTTAGGGTATAATCCTGCAAGGGGGTTGTAGCCTCCTTCCAATAATGGTTGGAAAACAGGGTGTTGTATCATCCTTGTCTGTTGGAGCAAACAAAAAACAGGGTGTTGTAGCATCTTCAGTTGTAGCTAAAAATCTTGGGGATTGGTGTCTCCGGTAGGTTGTAGCTTGCAAAAACAATTGTAAATATAATTTTGCAGTTATAGAAAGTGTTTGTGGTTTTACCATTTGGGATTCCATGATAAATGTTGTGTTATGTGTATCTTGTTGATTCTATGTTTTAATGAATAAGTTAAAAGTGGTTTTAAATTGTTAAAAGTTATCAATATTGATTCACCCCCCCTCTCTGTATTGTCCAATATTCCAACAATTGGTATCAGAGTGAGATCCTTCACTATAATCTAAGCCAATGGAAGGAATATCCTATTAAAAACCACTATGGATAATCAAGAAGGGTTAGCTGCTAACATACCTCCATTATTTACAAGAAATAATTATGCATCTTGGAGTGTAAGAATGAGATGCCATATAATGTCTCTTGGATGCAAAATTTGAAGTTATGTTGAAAAAGGGTATACAATACCAGACAACCTATCTACAGATAGAGATGAACTAGATGAATATGAATCCAACGCAAAATATTTGAATGCAATTTTGAAAGGATTAATAGATTCGGTGTTGTTAAAGTCATGCAATGTAAGACAAGAAAACATTCTTGGGAAAAATTAAAAATTTCTTATGAAGGGGCTTCCAAAGTAAAAAAATCCAAACTTCAAACATACAAAGGGAAGTTCGAAAGTATAAATATGAAAGAAGAAGAATATATTATAGAATATCTTCTAAGAGTAGATGAAATTTTCAATGCTATTAAAAGCTCAAGAGGAGAAAGAGGTAGTTGAAAAAGTAATAAGAACCCTACCAATAATATATAACCAAAAATTATCTACTGTAGAAGATCGAGATGATATTGAACTTTTGACAGTGGATGAGGTAAATGGGATCTTCACTACCTATGAGATGATAACAAAACAAAATGGACCATCAAGAAAAGAGGCAACATTTAAAGCTACAAAATAGTCAAATAAATTTAAAGCTTTACCCAAGAACCAATTAGAGAACTCAGATGATAAAGAAGCTCTTTTCATCAAGAAACCTGAGAAAGGTACTGGCAAGTACAAAGGAAAGCTACCACTAAAGTGATTTAACTACGGAAGAATTGGACATTTTTCCACAAAGTGTCCTTACCCAAAACAAGAAGATAGTGATGATGAAGAACCTTGCAATGATAAGAAAGATCAAAAGAGTAAAAATATACACAAGAATAAATTTAATAAAAAGAAGAAAAACTTCTATTCCATGGAAGACAATGAAGATTAATAGATAAGTGAAAATGAAGAAATTCTATTCATGGGAATAGAAACTCAAACTTCAGATGATGATATAGATGTAGAAGGATAGGTGGACCTAGAGGTTGAACTCATGAGTGCTCTTGAGGAAATTGAAAAATGTGGAAGATGGAACAAATATTTCAAAGAACAATTATCAAAATACAAAGAATAGCAGAAATAGAAAGAAGAGGAAGTCAAGACCCTCCAAGAAGAGATGCAAAATTCAAGACAAGCAGCGGTGGTTAGCATGAAAGAGGCTGAGAGCTTAAAAAAATACGTTGATAAATTCAAGGGAGAAGTAAAGAGACTAAAAGATCAGCAAACCATTAATGAGAAGTTCAAAGAAAGCACAAAAACAGAAGACTCTAAAAGACTTGAGGCATAAATTATTCCGCTTAAAAAGAAGGATGATGAAGAATCTATTAAGTCAAAGTTTGAGAACAACTCGAAGATTCTAGATGAAATCCTAAGTGGCCAAAGACCATCAAGTGACAATAATAGATTTGGATATAATGATAAGAGTTATGCTGCTGCAATTATGGATCCAATTGGAAAGAAAGATAGTTAGAAATCTGATCCCTCCTCTAATAATAAAGATATAACGAATATGGTGCCTAGAATACCAATGAAAATAAGTATAAGCAGATCTTTATTGTTCTTTGCTACTCTTGTAATAATTTTGGACATATGGCTAGATAATGTAAGTTGATAAGTCCTACAGAAAAGAAGGCTACAATAGAGGTTCAAAAACAAAGGAAGGGATGGAAGAAGAAGGAATATGTGAAGCAGAAAGAGCAAAGATTCCCAAAACATAAAAGAACATTCCATGGATATTGTCATTGTTGTCACAAGTTTGGTCACATGGCTGCTGATATCAGAATCAAGAGAAAATATAAAGGTTTGAAAATACAAAGTAATAGGAGATTTGTAAGTAGGGTACCTCATGGAAAGATGTGGAGAAGAAAGTTAGATTACAAAGATTTAGAGGAAACAAATATTATGAGAATCAATGAAGTTTCCAAAGATGATAGTGTTGTAGATAAGAATGCCATCCATTATGATGAAAATAAAGATGAATATGTAAAAGAATACACTGATGGAGATGATGAAGAAGAATATAATGATGACTGTGGAACTGGAAAAAAATGTCTTTTTTAAAATCTCTCATGACCTAGAAGAGAATCCTGAAATTATTATTAGAAGGGATCATATACTCAGGGGGAGTTCCAGTACAAGAAGGAAACTATTGTTTAATGGAAAATCCTTACTATCAATGGTGGAACCTAAGAACTTTGCAGAAGATAACAAAGTTGATGATTGGATCAAGGTCATGAATGAAGAGTTAGATCAAATTGAGAAGAATCAAACTTGGGAAATTTTCCCAAGACCTAAAAGCAAGAATATTGTAGGGACAAAATGTGTCTTCAAAAAAAAGTTCAATGAAGATGGTCAAGTGATAAGAAACAAATAAAGACTAGTGTGTAAGGGATATTCTCAAGTGTGTTCGTAGGCAGTTTTGAGGATAGTTAGCTGCGCAAAGTCAAAGATGTTGCGCAAGGTGGAAGATGGCTAGCAAGGAGAATTAACCATATTTTATGTATTTTGGTCATATTTTGTATATTTGGACCGCATTATGTGGATTGTGGTAATTATTTTGTAGATTTTGGTCCAAGTAGTTAGGAAGTTGACTTAAGTGGACCACCAATGTAAAGGCACAAGCATATAAACAGATTTAGGATTGCAAGTGTTAGGGATTCTTGACTACAACTTGGATTCTTCTGGATTTGTTGGATATCTTTGGATCTGTTGATAATATGGAGATAAATTGAAGAATTTTTTTTTGTAACATGTATTTTGATGCGAAGTTCAATATGACATGATGAAGATTGGATGGAAATATTGTGTCTTTTTCCATCTTCTTGTTTTCCTATTTTCCATGATCTTGATGTGAACAAATACTAGATTATGAAGTATATCTGTGAATGATGAGATTCTTTTCTATTATAAATTATGATATATTGATAGATCTATTTATGCATCGATGTTTATGTTGTGATCTGAGTATGCTGATATGATCCATTGAATGATGAGATGAATTTATGAATGTATAATTTGAATGATTTAAACTGTTAAGTAATGTTGCGCTGAGTTGATAGTAGATGCACAATCCTCCTTCATCCCGCGGAAACTTGGTTCCGACAGTCCACCCTCGAACATCTCAGGTGATACTTCATCTGCTCTGCAGGGGTTGCTGGACGGGGTAAAACCTATTTGGGATGGTGCTCTGGAAGATCACTGTGTTTTGGGTGTTGACAGAGAGTGAACCCTTATTGAAGGGTTTGTGTCAACAAATGGTTCGGCTGTCGGGACCTTAGTGCGAAGGGAATGAGGACATGTTGTGGCATCTGATGAGACTAGAAATTCAAGATTAGTTTGACCAAAAGGCATGAGAATTTGCTGAGAAAGAAAATCAGAACCCTAGAGTAACAACACAAAAATGGTTGGAGAGGCACCTGTATTCTGATCTACACGACTACCTTTTTCTCTAAGTTTTTGATCAACTTGTATGAGTGGTTGGTGCGATTGACCTATTGGAAGACAAATTTCCAAGGAGGTGAACCAAGTGGCTAGACTCTAGTATTGATCCAGAAGTTGTAGGAGGTAGACAACAAAGAATCAAGGGTTATTGAGGTTTTTCTTGACAGCATCTTGGCAGGCTACATCACTAAGTTCACAGTTGACACAGTTAAATATTACAATGACGTAGAAAGGGAGTTCTTCAACGGACCAAGAGGTAGGTCTCTGTTATCTTTGTAATTGTCTATTAAGATGATCATCTATGAAAAAATTCACATTGAAGATGAAATCCGCTGAGTATAACCCTAGTGTGCGGAGGTTGCAAGTATCACAGAGATAAGGGTTGGATGGAATGATATGGGGTATATGGATGGAAGTTACGACGAGACTGTGAGGGAAGCCAAGGAAGGAGTGGTCTTACGAGAGGAGGAGAAAGGTTTCAGCAAGAGAAGAGGTAGAGGATAGGAGAGAGTCCTACTCCAACCGAAATGTGATACCGCAAGAGAAGACCACACGGGACAAAGCGACCCTACAATGATGAAGGATATGACCTGGATACACCCAAGCCTGAGGAAAGACCGACCAAGAGAAAAAATGTACCCACACCTCTGTGCACTATGCCACACTTAGGAAGAAACACAAGTTTGACACCAACTTGTTCAATGTGTCAACAACACTCTAATAGTAGCAGATCAACAACTATAGGAAGAAGGCCTAGGATGGCAGGTTATGATGTGAAGCTACCTATATTTCATGGGAATGAGACTAAGGATCCTGAACAATACTATTTTCTGTGTGAAATAGTGAGGAATTCAAACAAGCTCAGGATGATGAAGTTAAGAAGGGCCAGTTGGTGACAACCCTTTGAGGTCACGCACTGGATTGGTTCATGAATTTTGTACAAGTTCCTATGGGGAATTCAACAAAGAATTTGGATGAAATTAGAAAAGGATTGATTGAAGAATTCAAAAAACTAAAATCCGAGGCACAATATATCACAGAGTTGAAGGAGATTAAGCAATATCCAAATGAGACTATTTGGGATTTCGATCAACGATTCAAGACGCTGATGGAAAGATTCAACTTTGATATGAGTGATGTTCAACATAAGGAATGGTTCATCATGGCATTAGTACCGCATATCATAATTCCTTTAATGCAACAAAATATTGCGACATAGAGCGAGGCTCTGGAGATTACGATGAAGTTGGAAGCTTCACTTGTTGGTGAGAATTTAGTTGGTATGAACCATATTCAAACACAACTGGTGAATTTGACACTCCAGTTGCAAGATATCAAGAAGGGAAAATAACATCGCGAGGAAGTTTGATGTACTCAATGTCATGCAAAGGGGCATCATAAAGATCAATGCCCTGATTTTTGAAACTACCTATTGTCGGGAGTGCCAAATCCATTAAGTTATGGCGGCATGCGATGGTTCCATATATTCCAAGTTTATGGGCATCGACATGCAGATTGTGGGTATATGTAGAAGATGGTCACGAAGATGATGAATTTGTACTACAAATTTTGCTGGTTTGTTGGGCATGAAGATAAGGATTGTCATGCATATGATTTACTCAAGGACAGGACAATGGACATGTACTATGTGAAGGGAGAATACCATCAAATGGTGCAACAAACACAACAGCACCCATAAGTGGTACAACCACCACTACAGACGTAGTTTGTACCATAGACGCAATCGTATATGCAGTTCGTATTGTAGCCGCAACCATAGACGTAGTTTATACCGCAGCTGCAACTACATTTTGTGCTGCAACCGTAGTACAACCAGATGCGGATGGCTCCAAAACATCCACAGTATAATCAAACACATCATTATGTCCAACAATAGTCGAATCCCCCACAACAACAATTCAATCAATCGCAGTATCAACAACAAGGAGAATTCCGTAGAGGATTCTGAGGAGGACGAGGTGGAGGTTTTGGTCGAGGAGGAGGATGCGGTCATGGACATGTACAATGTTATAAATGTAGAGTACTATGACATTATCAGTGATATTTTTAGAACTTGTAAGCATAGTGTTCTTATTGTATTGTTGTTTACCACATTGCTGAGAACTGTCCCCAGCTTATCGTGAAGTGGCAAGCAGGAAACATTCCACAGTTGTAGAGCTATAACCAAAGCCAGTTCCAGAACCAGAACTTGAACCATATTCAAAATTAGAACCAGAATTAAAATTAGAATGTGAACCAACTAGTGAATCCACCATCGAACCATAATCAAGGATCGACAGTTGCGGTGATCTCAGCAAAACCCAGGATGCAGGATGCTGATGTTGCTGTCATTACTTGTGGTGGTTCGATGATAGGGGATGTTATCTTGTTTCCAAAAATCCAGTTGGATGGAAAGAAGAAAGTGCAATTTGATCTCAACGCTGAGAGAGACACATTCTTTGAAGCACGTGATGCAATAAGAAGAGATCTGGGTAAGTTGTTTATGAAATGGCAACTGTGTTTGATTCAATTTCGGTAGCAGGGCCATCGTGACAGCATGGTACCTTGCAGAAATTATTTGAAAGTTGTTTATCATTGGAAAAATATCTTGATGCTCTCATTGAGATTGCGAATCTATTGCATCGGCCAGAGAAGGGATGGAAGGAGTCCATGGTGAACTCTTTACATAAGAAAAAGATGGGAAAAGAGATGCGAATGAATAATCATATTGGGGTCTCTGAGGTAGATTCAATCATCTTGGATCTAGGCTTAGACATCAACATTATAACAAATAATACATGGGAAAATATGGGGATCCAATAGTTGGTTTGGTCCCCTGTACAGCTACGACTGGCTAACCAGGGCAGAGTAACACCAATTGGGCGAGTTTCACGTCTTGCAGTGGAAGTTGAAGGGATGAAGAGTTATGTCAATTTTGATGTTATTGAATTTGTTGATGGAAGAGGCTCATATCCTACATTACTTGGGATTGGATGGGACAAGGAGAGCTTGGCGGTGATAAATTTTAAGAAGCGCGTGATGACATTTGAAAACTGTGATATCTGAGTCATAGCTACACTGGATCTAACTGAAGGATGAAGATATGTCGAACTAGTTAAGGAAGAAGCTTTAAGAGGATGGGATCATGCATATAAAATTTTAGAGGATTACATCCATCTGACTGCCGATGGTGAACTTGGTTGGTGCAGCTCTAGCTCTATGTCTTCGAACTCTGATGATGCTTTAGAAATTTGGCAGAATCAGATGCATGAGGTATCGCTTTGTAAGTGTGGCCTGATTACTCAGTCGTTGTGCAGAGTTGCAACCGATGCTATTGAATTACTAGTATATGAAGGACTGCTGAATATGTCTGAGTTTCTAGTAGAATTTGATGACAAGTTGTTAGAACTACAACGATTTTTGGCATTGGATGAAGCATTGATGGCTACTCTAGCACGTTGGTGGGTGACACATAAGAAGTCGATCAATGGGTGGTCATAGTGTCAAAGGTTGATGATAGTTCTCTTTAGTGAAGTAGAAAAGTACCATATCGAGAGGTACGATGGGAGGAATGATCTTGGTGATCATCTGATTGTGTGTTAGACCATGTGGGCATCACGACCAAAGGATGAGTGGGTCCATGTTTTTTTCCACATGCTGGATGAGATGTCATGGTTATGGTATGTATTAGTTGAGTTGTGAAGAGAGATCATACTTGGGAATAGTTTATGATTTTCTTCAATCACACCTTTAGTTTTGCGGATACCAATCCGGCTATTCATAGTGCACTGCAGCACATTCGCGATGTTGTTCTGAAGGTAGTTCCAGTTGCATACCTAGTGGATCCACATGAAACATGTCTAATGCAGTCGATGATGGAATGATACAATGTAATAGGAGGATTAGATGATGGTGATGATCCACATAACATCAACATTTTAGAGACAGAAGGCAGTCGAGATGTCACAACACTTGACGTACTGATCGATTCGATGAATCAACCATTAAAAATTCAGAAGATCAACGTTGGGATAGAGGAGCAACTGAAGTTCATGAATGTTGGGGACTACTAGGATGAAGAAACCATGGAAAAGATCACAGATCTATCGCATGAATTCTAATATTTGTTTCCTACAAAGTTTTCTGAGACGAAGGGAATATTGGGAGATTTGGGAGATATGAAGATACCATTGAAGCTAGATGCAAAACCAGTGAAGCAACGACCATATAGTTTGAATCCACAATATAAGGAGAGGGTTAATGCTGATATCGACATAACGCTGGATGTTGGGATAATAGAACTGGTTGAGGAATAAGAATGGATCAGTCCCATGGTAGTGCAAGACAAGAAGCCTAGTGAGGTTCGGATTTGTGTTGACCTTAGGAAATTGAATGATGCGTGTTTGCATGATCCGTTTCCAACACCATTCACTGATGAGGTATTAGAAGGAGTGGGCGGTCAAGAAAGCTATTCATTCATAGATGGGTTTTTTGGCTATCACCAAATTGAGATCTCAAAAGAAGATCGTCATAAGACAACCTTTGTTACTGAATGGGGATGTTTTCAGTACACTGTAATTCCATTTGGACTGAAGAATGCGCCTGCGATATTCTCCAATATTATTGTCACTGCATTCAAGGATTTTATTCAGAAGTTTCGAGTGGTTTATATGGATGACTGGATGGTTTATGGATTGATTAGGGGCCATCTAGAAAACTTTCGACTGATGCTGGAGCAATGTTGAAAGCATTAGATCACGCTGAACTCGAAGAAGTGCATTTTCTATGCACCTTTTGGGATGTTGTTGGGACACATTGTTTGCAAGTAAGGAATATTGGTTGAACCAACCAATATTGCATTGATTTTGAGCTTTCCACTGCCTACGAATGTGAAGCAACTTAGAGCAACATTAGGCCATACAGGATATTATCACAAATTCATCAGAGGGTATGCCATGATCACAGCCTCTATGGAGAAGTTTCTAAATAAGGATGTAGTATTTGTATGGAGTCAAGAGTGTCAAATAATTTTTAACACGTTAAAGGACAAGATGGATTCCGCACCAATACTGGTTTTTCCTCATTGGACCAAGGAGTTCCATGTTCATGTTGATGTATCGTCAATTGCACTGGGAGTGGTATTGACATAACTAGGTGAAGGAGATATTGATCACCCAATTGCTTTATCTAGTCGAAATCGATCATCTACAGATAAAAAATATACTACGACAGAGAGGGAAGGTTTGGCAATGGTATATGCACTACAAAAGTTTTGACATTACCTATTAGGAGGTCATTTCAATATGTTCACAGACCACTTTGCTTTGAAATACTTGTTGAATAAGCCTGTGTTGGAGGGGAAGATATGCCATTGGATACTTATCTTTCAAGAATTTGATTTTGAGATAATTGTGAAACCAGGTCGCTTGAATGCTGACCCAGATCACTTATCGCAAATTGAGATAGGTGAAGAATCGACGAACATTGAAGATGGGTTGTTGGATGCACAACTATTCAGAGTCCAGATGGTTTATGACTACTATGATCAAATAGTTCAGTTTTTGGCGATGGGAACAACACCAGAAGAGCTTACTACAAGTCAGAAGAAACAGTTGGTTGTTCGAGCCGCGGATTTCTAGTTGATCGCTGGACAACTCTATAAGCTAGGACTAGATGAGATATTATGGCGATGTGTCCTACCACATGAACATGGGAAGGTATTGGCCAAAAGAACATGTGAGATTTGTAGGTGGACACTCCGGAGGTTGTGCTACTGCCAAGAAGGTGCTCCACGCAGGGCTTTGGTGACCGACTCTCAACGGTGATGCAATGGACTATGCACAGAGTTGCGACATCTTTCAAAGGATTGGAAAAACATCAATGAGGGATGAGATTCCATTAGTACCTCAGGTGATGCTACATGCATTTAACAAAAGGGTTGTGGACATTGTGGGACCAATCAACCCACCTGGAAAGAGGACTGGTGCATGGTATATCATTACAACAACGAATTATCTAACAAGATGGGTGGAGGGAGCACTAGTGGTAGATTGAACCACAGTGACAATAATGAGGTTCCTGTTTGATAACATTGTTACTCAATTTTGGTGTCCAAAAATAGATGAGCAATCAGGGAAGTCACTTCATTAATTGCATTGTCAGCACATTGACAAAGGAGCTTCAGATTCAACATAAGAATAGTACCCCATTGATCCGGATTTATGCGTGAACGAAATGAAAGAACATATACAGAATAATAATAACAGACATTTTTCAAATATAACAAAGATACAGTAAACACGTATTCTATTAAATGGAGGAAATAGAACAAATTGTAATACAATTGCTAGAATGGTGGTAGCTATCTCTGGGAAGAGATGTGGCTGCTACGCTCATCCATGCCAAGTTGAATACAAAATGAGGCCAAAGGGGCCTATTTATAATAAGAATGAGGTTAGAACCCCAAAAGTCCAAAACGTAACCCTAGAAGATGAACCGTCATAACGTTTGCGGCCCCAAGGTGGTAAGTTGAACAGTCAACTTCTCGGGGTCATAACTTTTGCATACGATCTCCAATTTGGGCGTTCGACAGCTCATTGGAAAGGTCTATCTAAGATTTAAAAATTTTGGTTGACCAAATGAGTGCCAATGGCAACCATTTGGCCCCAAATCTCAAAAAAATGTCGTTTAGGGCCTTAAAACGACCCCGAAAGTTTAGGACCCAAAAAACAGTAGAAAAATAACTAGGAAACTGCCACAATGGACAATTGTTTTGAGCCAGTGGAATAGGTGGGTGGCCACTTATCTCCATCTGGATCAATCCTCCCTCCTTAGGAAGCAATGGTATCCATTGCGTTGAATCCCATATCATATCTCGAACTGTGTGTTGAGTTGATCTCCTGGTGCAACATTTGTTGAAGTGAAGAGGCCGCTTTTCTTTGGCATCCCAAGAAGGCTGTAATTGTTGTATGGATGATTTGTTTCTGGATGAGAACCTTGAATGCATGGCCTTGCATTGTAGAGGTACTCGTATAGATGAGGAAACAACGGCTTTGTATTCTTCTTGTGTCTGATCAGCGGAGACACCCTGCGTAGAGGGTGTGGAGGTCTCTATGATCTTATGTTCTCCTTCATACGCAATTGTGAAGAGGAATAATTTTTTGATGTGGGAGCTTATCTTCCTACCTTGCGAGACTTTGTTAGGTGCAACTATCTCTGGGATCCAATAAAGTTGTCCTCCCAAAGTGACAATGACACTGCGAGGCCGTGACTCATTTACAGCATGACGCTTCCACATATATGGTTGTCCTAAAAGAACATCACAGACCTCAAGTGGGGCCACATCACACAATACCTTGTCTTTGAAAGTCTTGATGCCATATGGTAGGAGGCATTGCTGAGTAATGCAGATACCTTGTCCTTGGCTTAGCCAACCGATGCTGTAAGGTTGCATGTGTGGTGTTATCAGAAGCTCCAATCTCTTGACAACTTCTACTGAGATCAGGTTCTTTTGGCTGCTGTTGTCAACAACAAAATGTAGAGGCATTCCCTTCACCCAAATATGTGAGTGGAATAAGCGCTCTTCTGCCTTTGACTATTCAGGATACTCTATTTGAATTTGTGCAGTAGCAACAGTGGCAGTGGGGTCTGCATCAATGATCTGCTGCCCCATTGTCTGTGGCTGTGGCATTGGGTTCGGAATCAGAATCAGGATCTGATTCTGAAGATTTGATCTTAGCCACTAATGACTGCTTTGAGCGACATTCATCAGTGTTGTGCCAAGGGATTTTATGAAATTCACACCACTTACCAGTGTCCTTCTTTGTCTTTCCATCCCTCTTCTTTGCTTATGGCGAGGACTAGTTGTCCTTTCCTTATCCTGTGTTTTTTGGGATAGGGTTTCCCTTCCCTTGCTTCTACGGTGGGTGCGCAGGTCCAGAGTCTCCCTTGTTGTTTTGTTAAAATTTCTCCTCGATTTTGACAGCATACCGATAGGCGGATCCAAGTGAAGAGATGTCGAGGAAGTCCATCTCAGTTCGGATGTACCGATGTAGACCACTGCGATATTTCAGAATCAGGTGTCGCTCGGAGTCCTTGATACTCAACTTTGTACGCAAGGTATGGAATTTTTTGGTGTACTCTGACACCGTCTGGTCCCTTTCTTGACGCAGAATGGTCCATTTTGTGTACTGGTCATCATAGTTTCCCACAGGGTAATACTGTTCCCTGATAGCATCTATGAAAGAGGCCCAAGTGGGATTCGTTTCAAACATTCCAAACTCGTCTGATGAGTTTTTCTCACAATAAGTACCCCACCAATTTTGGACATGGGGGACTGCCTTAAGGAGCGCAAAGGTGATATTTTCTCTATCGAAAAAATTATGGACAGAGAAATACCCTTCTAGAACATTCAACCAATTATCCAGGGCATCTGCATCGATATTTCCTTCAAATAAAGGAATATCAAATTTAACGTGTACCTTGAAGGGAGTTGCATCCCTGAATTGGCTGCTCATTGAATATGCACTCGCCATCGCCGGCGTTCACAAAAGGATTTGGGCGAAACTATCCATCAACTCGTTCCTCTGTCCCTCGAGGAATTCCTCAAGCATCAACTTGATACGATCTCTTGATCCATCATCTCTCTTTTCTTCCACCATGGGAGGTCATTTGGGATGGCAAGAATGATCAAGTGAAACTAGTTCGAGACCAAACTCTCTATACTGAGACCTCGTCGGGGACTTGCGTCGAGAAACAATCAAAGAGTAGATTGCTCTGATACCACTGATCCATATTTATGCGTGAACGAAATGAAAGAACATATATAGAATCATAATAACAGACATTTTGCAAAGATAACAAAGATACAGTAAACACATATTCTATTAAATGGCGGAAATAGAACAGACTGTAATACAATTGCTAGAATGGTGGTAGCTATCTCTGAAAAGAGATGTGGCTGCTACGCTCATCTATGCCAAGATGAATACAAAATGAGGCCAAAGGGGCCTATTTATAAAAGGAATGAGGTGAGAACCCCAAAATTCCAAAACGTAACCCTAGAAGATGAACCGTCATAAAGTTTGCGGCCCCAAGGTGGTAAGTTGAATAGTCAACTTCCCAGGGTCATAACTTTTGCATACAATCTCCGATTTGGGTGTTCGATAGCTCATTGGAAAGGTCTATATAATATTTAAAAATTTTGGTCTAATAAACACATATCAATGGCAACCATTTGGCCCCGAATCTCCAAAAAATGTCGTTTAGGGCCCCAAAACGACCCCGAAAGTTTAGGACCCGAAAAACTCTAGAAAAATAACTAGGAAACTGGCACAATGGACAATTGTTTTGAGCCAGTGGAATAGGTGGGTGGCCACCGATATCCATCTGGATTACCCGTATCATCCACAAGAAAATGGGATAGTTGAGGCATTGAACAATGTGTTGGAACATGCGCTCACAAAGGTGTGCAATGTCAACCACGATGGCTGGGATTTGAAGATTCCAGCAGTCTTATGGGTGTATTGCAGCACCTGTAAAATATTGATAGGACAAACACCATTTAAGTTGGTGTATGGGAAAGAGGCACTCATGCCCATGGAATACATTGTTCTGAGTTTACGCATTGTAGCAGTGACATGCATGGATGATGAAGGAGTATTAGAATAATTCCTAGTGTAGTTGGTGTAGCTAGAGGAAGATCATTTTATTCAAGGTTTCCACTAGTGCGTTGAGAAGGACTGACATAAATCTTGGCATAATTGACATATCAAGAAAAAACATTTTCAGTAAGGAGACTTGGTGCTACTATATGACAACAATTTTTCCAAACATCCGAGTAAGTTACATATGCATTGGCTAGGTCCATATGTTATCAATTCCATTACTTCAAGATGTACAATACAAATGAAACAGTTAAACTGTGTGATGCTGCCTAAGCTGGTGAACAGAAACAGGATAAATCCCTATAAGACGGTCCCAGAGCTGCGCGATGATTGAGGCATTGCACGATATGAAAAAATAAAAAATATTTGTTTTTGCATAGGATGACAGTTAGGAGGATGGCACGCTAGGAGGTAGTGGCAATGTAAGTAGAAGAGTCACTATCATAGTTAGGGAGTCATGTTGCGATGGCAGCAAGGCCATGACAGAGTCAAATCAACAATAAATACAAGAGTTAAAATAGTTAACCAACGACACTTTTGGATGAAACATGTATTAATGGCATATTTGACTATTGGATCGACAAGATCGACGACTAATTTAGGTGATTAATACATGATTTGGTTGAAATTATTAAAGAGATCATAATGATTTGGTTATAAGGATTGAGTGATCGACTTGGCGCTATAAGAAGAGGCAGAACACGGTCGGAATTCACCATTGTGAAAGATTGATTTGTCGATCGAGTTGCAGACTTGTTGCAGTGAGTTGAGTTGCATTGAGCATTTGAGTTGTAGAAAAATGTAAGGTTGAGGTTCCCATTGAGAACTTGTGGGAACTTGTGTGGAATTCCGAGTAAGCTGATAACAGTAGAGAGTTCAAGTGGAAAAGATTCATAATTATCAGGGTTCCCATCGATGAAGAGGTCACAAGCATGCCAGTGGGTTCATCATCAATTCCAAATAAGAGGGGGGGCACAACGGCCCCAATCCCTGGTTAAGAAGAAGCATACAACTAGAAATTTTGTGCGAGCACAAGAGGAGGTGGCTGCATAGATGCGACCATCGACATCTGGGGCCGAGGACTCCACGACTTGGACAGGGGTGTCCATGATAGATATCCTTGGCTATGTTCCTCCATGTTGACCCAATGTGAATCCAAGGAAGGTGTTGGCTCAAACCTCAACCAAAAAAACCCAGTCGATCGGGGTCCCACTCTGTCAACACTCAACTCACCATGATCTCTCTAAGCATCGACCCAAACAGGTTTTACCTTGTCCAGCAACACCCGCAGACAAAATGAAGTCTAACTCGAGATGTTCAAGGGAGGGCTGATGAAACCAAGTTTCCATAGAAAAGAAGAGGACTATTGGAATCTGCAACTCATTTGTCTATCTATCAGATCTAACCAGTCGTCTAATCATTCATAGAACCATTCATCATCACTAGTCGATAGGTCGCATCATTTATTCATAGCAGAATCATCATATAACATAAATAATCATACTGTCGCACAACAGATCTACGAAAATCATATCATTCATAAGTAGTTAACATTGCATCATAGATCCATGTCACTCATACTCATCAGTGGATTGCAAAAATAGAAAAATATAGGAAAAGATAATAGTAATTCATATCAACCTCATCTCTTCATATTACTTCTACGCAACAAATCACAAACCCAAACAGACAACACTTTTAACTCTCAATCATAAAGCAAAGATTCAGATCGATGATCGTAACTAAGTGCTTCACACACATTGATTGATTGATGCTAGATCCATATATCTATGGTTACATTCACAATTCTTCATCTATTTACAAGCTTGCACCTTTACATTTATGGTCCAATTCTAACTAATTCCTAAATGATTTTATAAGTAATGACCAATATCCACAAAATATAGTCCAAAAGTACAAAAAGTGACATAAAATATTCAAAAAGTAGTCTATATTTCATCTTGTGTGCTATCCTTATCTTGCTCAGTGTCTTTCGATCTTTCGCAGCATCCATGATGCTACACAACATACCCCAAACCCTTGCTAACATGCCCCCAACATAGTCTTGTGGTTCGTTCTCATGCCACATTAGGTGGACATGGTGTACTGATTGATTTTAATCTTGAAGTCTTCATACTGTTGATAAATTTTTGATACCTGTGTCTTGATTTTCTTAGCAAGATCTTGACATGTAAGCAAATCCTACTTTAACGGGTTCTCCACCATCTTGGCATTGAATTCTTTTTTTCCATCCTGCATAGCCTACAACACATCGATTGATTTTATCAATAGTTGGGCTCCATTTTCTTGGAACTTGTAGAGCTAGTCACTACATTTCCGCTATCGCTCTTGCACTTTTCCAACTCGCTGTTGTATCTCCTCTAGATCTGCAGATCGCGTGATTGACACGAGTGGCGACATTGTCCTTAGTGTTGTCTTCAACGTTGCCAACTGCTTCTCGGCTTCCTGCAACTGCTTTGTGAGTTTCTCTAACTATTCATCTTGAATGACACTACCCAAAAATTGTGTCGTTTCCCTATGATTGTTTTAGCCTCCTGCTCCGTCTTGTCAAAATTTGTTGCTATCTCATTGATGGCACTCTTCTATTCTGCAACCTGTTCTGGTGGTGTGTTGGGGTAAACCATAGCGTTCAATAGGATGTTGTCCAACTGGAGCTGCGCGATGACTTCTCCAAGTCGCTTGGCCTTGGAAACTGCATCCATCTCTGCTGTGATTTCATGTATATACTGACAGGCATTTTTAATGGCCTATTCTACCTACCCCTAACTAGTGCAGAGCTACACCTTCTCAATAAAAATCCGATTAGTTTCTTCCTTTAGGTCTGTTATTTGTTTTGCGGCCTTCATCTTCAACTCTTCCTGGGCCTTCTTGAGCACCTTGATTTCCTGTGTCGTGGCTGTTGTCACTATTTCCTTTTCCCGATGCAATTCCTCAACTTATTTCTGTAGCATCTCTTCTTCCTTGTGTGACTGCAAGTACTGGTCGTTGATGTCCTTTTATCGATTGAACAACTCCTGGTTGGTGACCTACTATATATGCACTAAGGTCTGGGTGGAAAAATTATTGATATCCACTGTGATGCTCTGCAACTTCTATATTGAGGAGTTCACATTTGCTTGTCCAACGTCGATTGCAGTCGGGGGAACCTGAACATTCCTAGACCATGAATTAGTGATAATCGACGTGAAATCCTACACAACTACACTATCTGGTGCCCTTCTTGAAATTTTGTTATATATTGAATCCAACTTGGTGAGTACCTCAGCAAAACATTCATGGGTGGACTGTCGCATCTATTTTACTGCAGTATCAGATGAGTCAGTGATAGCCTTAATGAGTCATTGTAGTTGTGCCTCCATTACTGATCTAGTGCTACTACCCACATCCTGCTCCATTCACCACTTGGTCTTGCTCTTGTTGAGGATGCACTGTGCTTCTGGATCAGTTTCTATCAACAAATCTCCATCAAAATCATGATGACTCTGCTCATTGCGCATAGGCTCTTCAGGGGCATCTTCTAGTGGCCCCATTGATACTTCTTTCATGCTTACTCATTCACGCCAGCTTGTAGGCCAATCTTGAACTATTGCATCCAATTATTCATATGTCATCTTATAGGCCATTGGCAGCCATTTCTTGTCAGCGTCACATCATTCCTGGATATGAATAGCATGCAGCTCAATGGAAAACCACATAATCCACTGATATTTCATTGCTGTTGTGTCTGATAACCGTCAAAATTTTACCACTACTGCTTGTAATGCCTCCCAGTAGACCCAAAAGCTGATCACGCAATATTCTTGCTGAATGGGTTCTTCAACCCACCACAGATTTTGATATCACACACCTTTGCATAGGTTCACTGCTTCAACCATCATCATTTTATAATCCTCAGGCTCCATCCACACCACTAACACAATGAAGATCAATAACCAGCTATAAGTGAAAGGCCGCTCCCCAGCTTGAACTACGACTACATCCTTTGTCAATTGATTCAACAAAAAGAGGGACTAGTTCATTTGGAATCCCTTGACGCATTGCTATGCACATGCAATCACCCCCGAAGTGCATAGAATAGGGTGATTCTTTCTGATAATTTTACTTTAAAAAATCTGTGCGCTAATACGCACTGCTTGGTCGTTGATGTTGTCTATGCGGTATGCTAGGATGTATCGCTGCAAGTCATATCATGTCTTCAACCATGCAATAAGTCACTTATCATTATCTTTAACTTTGAAATACTGTGAAGGGTGTGGTCCATCCTTTGGAAACCCCGTACTCTTGAAAATCAAATCAATAGTGATTGTGATTGGTGTGTCCAACCACAAAGTTTCGCCATGAAAACATGCCAAAAGCTGCTTGACACAGGAATTTTCCTTGTTCAACCACCCAAAATGCAGCATGTTGATCAATCTCAGCAACCCTGCTTTATCCAACCCTTGTACCCACTTCTACAGGATGCGCACAATAGGTCTTCCTAGAATCGAGGGCTGAGACTCAAAGGGATCATTCACCACATCTCATAATGCCAATAGGTCATGGTCATCATACTTCATTTTCGTCAAAGATGGGACAATATCCTTCCTGCACACCATCCCTTTTGGCAATGGTCACATCTTCGGCTGATACTCTTGATTTTTGGTCAAGCACCGAGGCTTGGAACTAGGTCGCGTGGGGGAGATATACCCTGGGATATCTCTAATGCAAACACCCTTTGGTGCCATAGATTCCACATCCCAGGAGCTGGATGGCCCCGTCTACGTAGTTCCCTCTTCTTTTGCTTTGATGGAGGTTCGTTTTTGCCTCTTCTGCGGTGGCATGGAGCTTGGATTTTGGCCCTTTTGCTTCCCCCATGGGATTGATGATGATCCGACCAACATACTTACAACTTCCTCAACAATGGTGGTTGGTCAAACTAGTGACTACCACTCACTCAAAATCTCCACAGTGTTTTGGGTGCTCAGCATGTTGCACCAATGCTCCTCGCTGGTCTAATTAGCACGCTCCCTCTCCCTCACTCTGGAACTTCGCACAATGTACTTGGGAACTCGACTTTACAATCCTTGCAACTCGACTTAGCACAGTGGTGCTCTCAAACTATGTCGAGTGACTTATTATAAAATTATGTCGATCCATCCTCATCATGATGAAATCAAATGTGGCCATCATGGCCAAATCCAACATTAACGACCTGAATTCGTCGACGATCCTGTCAATCTAACAGTTGGATCGACCATAAATGTGTGTCACTTCAACAATTGACACTGGGTAACTACTGTTAACTTCCTATATTTATTGCTGATTTGACTAATTCGCATCCCTATGGCTGTCGTAGCCTATCAAACTAACTACGCTAATGAATCCTATTCTTGTAAAACCACTTTCTCTTGGCATGCCCTTCCTATGTCTATCTATCCTACCTATATTTTTTGTTTTTTTTATTACGCAGTGCCTTAGGCATTGTGCCGTTCTTCCCCCATCTGATATGGCTTCAGGTGGCTTCCAATCACAAGCTTTGGAAACACCACTCCATCTAACTGTTGCAATTGAACAACCCCCAAGAAGTAATTGAATTAACAAGATATGGACTAAGACAATGCATCTGTAGCTTACCTAGTTGCTTTAGGAACTTGCTGTCGTAGAGTGACACTAAATCTCCTTGCTGAAATTGTTTGTTTTTTATATGGATATCATGCCAAGCCTTCTGTTGATTCTTTTCGACACGTTGATGGAACCCTGTAAAAATATGGTCTTCTTCAAGTTGTATCAACTGCGCCACATGCTCCTCGAGTGCTGCTTCATCATCCATGCTCGTTGCTGCTACAATGCACAAGATGGGAACAATGTATTTCATAGGCATGACTACATCTTTCCCATATACCAATTTGAATGGTGTTTTCCCCTTCAATCTCTTACAAGTGGTCTGATATGCTCACAGCACAACAGGAATATTCAGATTCCAGTCATCTCGATTAGTGTTACATAGCTTTGTATGTGCGTGCTCCAAGATCTTGTTGAATGCTTCGACAGTGCCATTCTCCCGCAGATGATACGGTGTAATTTTCTTGTGCTGAATTTGCAATTCCTCTGTCAGCGCTCTTACTGTGTGGTTGATAAAGTGACTACCTTGGTCACTCATCAATATCTCCGGGCACCCAAACCACATCACAATATTATCAAAGAGGAACCTGGATACTATTGCAGTGGTACAATCGACGACTAATCGAACCTCTTCCCATCGCTTCAAGTAGTCAGTTGCTGTGATTATGTACCACGCACCAGTTCTCTTCCCATGTAGGTTGATTGGACCCAAAAAATCCATGGCCCATTTATCAAAAGGTTGCAAAGTTACTTGGGGTACCAATGGCATCTCATCTCATCGTGATGGTTTTCTAGTGCGGTGACAGACATCACATGTCCGCGCATAATTTGTCACATCATTGTGTAAAGTGGGCCACTAGAGCCTTACGTGAATAACCTTTATTAACATAGCATGACCATCATAGTGTTCCCCAGTGACTCCTGCATGTGCTTCTGCTAATATTTCTCCTTGCTCGTGGGGTAGGACACATCGCCATAAAATTTCATCTGGTTCTAGCTTATACAAGTGTCCAGCAATCAACTAATAATCAGAAGCTTTAACCACCAACTGATTCTTCTGACTTGTGGAAATTTTTTCTAGTGTGACTCCTGTCACCAAAAACTATATTATTGGAGCATAAAGGTCATCTGCCATGTCAACTCAGAATAAATGGTCATAAAAAATTCCGTCTTCAATATTAGTAGCCTCTTCGCATGTCTCAATTCTGGACAAATGGTCAGGGTTGGAATTCAAGCAACCCGTCTTCACAATTATTTAAAAATCAAATCCCTGAAAGAGAGTTATCCATCAACATATCTTCCCCCCCAACATAGGCTTATTGACTAGATACTTCAATGCAGAATGATCAGTAAACATATTCAGTGACCGCCTAGAAGGTAATGCCTGAATTTCTACAGTGCATAGTCCATTACCAGACCTTCTCACTCTGTGGTCATGTATTTCCTCTCAACAAAGGACAACTTCTGACTAACGAAAGCAATCAGGTGATCCAGGTCTCTGTCACTAGGTTGCGCGAACACTAATCCTAGCGCAACAAAATATGCATCAACATGAACATTGAACTCCTTGTTCTAGTCTGGGAATACAAGTATTGGCACGAACGTGTCGAAGCTACCTTGGAATTTTGGAATCCATACAAAGATGGCATATTTCTTCATGAGTTTCTCCATAGGGGCAGTAATTGCAGCATATCCTCTAATGAATTTTTGGTAGTACCCAATGTGCCCTAGTGTCGCTTGAAGCATATTTACATTTGTCAGCGGTGGCAAGCTCAAAATGAGCGCTATCACTGCAGGATCAACCAATAATCCTCGCTTGCACATAATGTGACCCAACAGTATCCCAAATGGTGCACAAAAAATGCACTTCTTGTAGTTCATCTCGATCTGATGTTGTTGACACCTTTTCAACATCAGTCAAAGTTTTTCCAAATGATCCTTGATTAGTCCATATACTATCCAATCATCAATATATACCTGCAGGAAATTTTGAATGAAATATTTAAATGTCGCGACAACAAATCGAGAAAATATTGTAGGTGCATTATTCATCCCAAAAGGCATCCCTATGTATTGGAAGTAGCCCCTTTCAGTGACAAATGTCATTTTATGTCAATCTTCCTTGGCGATTCTGATCTGGTGATAACTTGAAAATCCATCTATAAAAGAGTGCATCTAACGACTGCCTACTCCTTAAAGTACTTCATTTATGAATGGTGTTGGAAATGGGTCATGCATACAAGCATCATTCCATTTTATTAAGTCGAAACAGATCCAAACTTCACCCGTTTTCTTGTCTTGGACCATCATGGGACTGATCCATTGTGATTCTTCCACTAGCTCAATGATTCCAGTGTCCAACGTTTGGTCAAGTTCAACCTTGACTCTTTCTTTATATCGTGGATATAGGCGATACAACCTCTGTCTTACGGGTTTCGCAACTGGATTTAATATAATCTTCATCTCTCCTAGATCACCGAATATCCCCTTCATTTCTGAGAACTTTGTTGGAAAGAGATATTGAAATTCATGTCGCGGGTATGTGATTTTTTCCATGGTCTCCTCGTCCAATAGTCCCCGACACTTGAAAATTGTGGGTTCTCTTCCGTCCCAATGTTAACCTTTCTGATATTCAGCGACTGAATCATGGGATCAATTTGTATATCTGGTGTTACAACATTCCTACTCCCTTCTATCTTCAGAATATTGATATTCTGTAGCTCATAATCATATTTAGGTTTACCAGATATATTATAGCATCCCATCATCGACTGCATGTGGAAATGTTCATGTGGGTCCACGGGATATGTGACTGGTACAACTTTTAAAACGATGCCCCAAATAATTTGAAGTGCATTATTGACATTAGGATTAGTGTCTACAAAACTAAAAGTTTGCACAAAGAAAAACGTCATCTCCTCCCAAGTGGTTATTTCCCTGCGCAGCTCCATTGATATGCACTAGGATCTTGGCATTTCATCCAAGGTGTGAATAAAAGCAAGGACCCATTCATCCTTTGGTTGCGATGCCCACAATTTTTGTCATTCCATCAAATGGCCGCTGGGGCCATTCCATCCATCATACTTCCCAGTGTGATACACCTCTATGTTGCCGAACCGAATGGTCATCAGTCGTCGACACTATGCCCATCCCGTAATTGTATTTTTATGAGTCACCCACAAGCGTGGTGAAGTAGCCTTCAGTGCTTCCTCCATTGCCAACAATTGTTGCGGTTCTGAGACCTTTTCTTCAAATTCCAATAAGAACGTTGAAAGTTCAAGTAGCCATTCTAAAATGGAAATTTACAATCTCAATCGTGACATGACACAGCATCTACGTGATCAGACCACATTTTCTGGCTGATACCTCATGCATGCGATTTTGGCAGTTTTCTAGTGCATCCTCATAATTAGAAGACACAAAAATAGCGTTGCGCAAACTAAGTTCTCCTTCAGTATTTGGGTGGATATAGTCTTTAGAGATGTTGTAAGTGTGATCCCATCCCTTGACAAATTCATCCTTTACTGGTTCAATGTATCTTCGTCCTTCGTTGGGATCCATAGGTGCGATGTAAGTAGGAATATTTCACCTTCTACGAACAACAAGGTGTTCCTCTGGTTTGAATGGTTTAGATCCGGAACAAACGAGTGAACAAAAAAGAGTGATATCATAGATACCTGGAATGCTGCTTCAATAGTGCACCTGTGTACCTGTAATAAGATCAAACATGCAAACACATCAAAGCTACCAGAACATAATCTACTGATCCATGTTAGTGACTAAGGAATCTAACAACATATACATATGAAATCAACAACAACAGTAACGTGGGATGGAAATCATCTTTGTATTAAGATGAATGGAGAAGTTTATAACCAATTAAGCCTTAGTGTCATGAGTTCCTTCCAATGGCTCCTTACCTTCAACTACACCTTGCCTCCAAAGACTCAAGAATGGTTTTGATAGAGTTTGGGTATGAAACATAATTCTTCCTCCTTTGACCCATGGTGGATGAGCTAGTATTTAAAGGCATGGGAGGATAGGTATGGTTGAGGATCTCATGGGTGAGGTGGAGATTAGATCCTAAAAGAGAGGATCCTGAGCTCTAGCTGGTCCTAAACCATAGGGATGAGGCTACACATAGGCAAGCTTCGAGAATCCTCTCGAATCTTCTCTTTTTACCTTCAAAACTCTAGCACCGCTTTTACAAAGAAGCAAACAGGTGGTGATAAGGGGGCACCACCTTTGTTAGTAAGGGAAAGAGAGGTGGCACCTCTCTTCTCTCATGTATTAGGAGCGGTGCTAGCTCTTTGCTTCTTGGGTAACGCTTTTGATCAATGGGGAAAGAGCGTTACCAGCTCAAAAGAGGGAAAAATTGCAAGGGGTTGATTTATTCCTTCATTTCTCTAGGGAAACTCTGAGGGATTGGAGCAGTCAAGGGGATGCCTATCTCATAACATGAGGGTGACAAGATTTTGGTATAATAGAGATGCCCCCCAAAGTATAATGGCTAGAGGGAAACAATAGGCAATATACTTTGAAAGAACAAGGTATAGTTTTGAGGCAAAGGTCCAAAGGTTGGAACTTCTCAAACATCACCAACTGTCTACAACACATATTGATACATGTCCCAAATGACTCACAACATGGCTGCCGACCAATACAATGCAAATCCATGTGAGATAGAAACAAGTCATGGCTACTAAAATACATTCTATATCCATGCAAAGAAGACTCAAATTTGGACATAGCTACCAGACATATAACGTAGATCTATGTCATATAGACACAAATTTGCAGAGTCACCGGATTTGTAAGCAGGAATATTTCACCTTCTGTGGATAGCAAGGTGTTCCTCTGGTCTGAATGGTTCATATCTAGAACAAATGAGTGAACGACAAAGGGTGAAGACCCTCCCTGGATATTGTAGATACCTAGAATGCTGCTTCAATCGTGCACCTGTGTACCTGTAATAAGATCAAACATGCAAACACATCAAAGCTACCAGAACATAATCTACTAATCCATGTTAGTGACTAAGGAATCTAACAACATGTACATGTGAAATCAATAACAACAACAATGTGGGACAAAAATCAGCTTTGCATTAAGATGAATGGATAAGTTTACAACCAATTAAGCCTTAGTGTCAAGAGTTCCTTCCAATGGTTCCTTGCCTCCAAAGACTCAAGAATGGTTTTGACAGAGTTTGGGTATGAAACACAATTCTTCCTCCTTTAACCCATGGGGGATGAGCTAGTATTTAAATGCTTGGGAGGATAGGTATGGTTTAGGATATCATGGGTGAGGTGGATATTAGATCCTAAAAGGGAGGATCTCAGGCTCCAGCTGGTCCTAAACCATAGGGATGAGGCTCCACATAGGCAAGCTTCGAGAATCCTCTCGAAGCTTCTCTTTTTACCTTCAAAACTCTAGCACTTCTTTTCCAAAGAAGAAAACAAGCGGTCATAAGGGGGCACTGCCTTTGTCAGTAAGGGAAAGAGTGGTGGCACCTCTCTTCTCTCATTTATCAGGAGCAATGCTGGCTCTTTTATTCTTGGGTAACTCTTTTGATCAATGGGGAAATAGCATTACCAGCTCAAAAGAGGGCAAAATTACAAGGGTTTGATTTATTCCTTCATTTCTCTAGGGAAACTCTGAGGGATTGGAGCAATAAAGGGGATACCTATCTCATAACATGAGGGTGACAAGATTTCGGTATAACATGCGATGAATTTAATATCTTGATTCTCGATTTTCATCATCCTCTTCTTGAAGTTAATCACTTCCATATTTTCATTAGCCCATCCAATCCCTAGCAATGTGGGATAGGAGCCTTCACCATTAACAAATTCAATCACATAAAAGTCGACATAAGTTTTCATACCTTCAACATCCACAACTAGGTTGGATACTCATCCGATTGGTTGCAATCTAGCTTGGTTAGTCAGTCGCAATTGCACATGGGACCAACCCAATGTCAGCCTCCACATATTCTATTTGGTCTGCTTTGTTAAGATGTTCACATCAGATCCCAGATCCAAAATGACAGATTCAACTTCATAGTCTCCAATATGAATATTCATACGCATCTCCTTGCTTGTCCTTTTCTTGTGTAAAGATTTCTTCGAGGAATCCTTCCGTTCCTTACCCGGGCGGTGCAACAAATTTTCAATCTCAATTGAAGCATATGGATCTCTTGCCAGTGAAAATAAACTCTTAAAAATGTGCTACAAGGTACTATGATGCCACGATGGTCCTGCCTCTAGTGAAGAATCAAAAGTGGAAGGTATTTCATAGACCGGTGACTTACCAAGATTTCTTCTAATCGCATCCTGGGCTCCAAAAAATGTCTCCTTTTTAGTTGCGATATCGAATGATGCCTTCTTCTATACATTGTTGGAGTAGGGTCCCGTAACTACAGGAGAAGCTGACATTTTGACGGATAGATAGTTTTGGTGAAGATATAAGAGATAAGGTAAAGCTACGACGCCATAGCATGTTTTGAGCTGCAGATCAGAGCCGAAAACTGTGACTATCGAGACAGAGAAGTCAAAGAAGATGATAGTACCTTAGCGGCCGAGAGGAGAGAGCTCACCCACTGCACTAAAGGTAGCGGCCGAGAAGAGAGAGCTCACCCACTGCATTGAAGGTATCGGCGGAAGACAGGAGGGCTCAGCTACCCTCATAAAGGAAAAAGGGAAACGAGGCCAAGGTAATGAAGATGAAGGACAGAAAGGGAAGCGGTGCCCAATACCCATGGTCAACGTCGGGAAGCATGGAAGACTACAGAGAGCAGTGGTGTGACAAAAAGTGGCAGTTTGAGTATAGATAGACTGACTGTCACTAGTTGTAATGGTGAGACCTTCGGGCCGCCTATAAAGGGATGTATTTTGTATTGTAAAAGGTTAGCCAGTTAGCCATTGGATATTTTAGCTAGTTAGACAATTAGAGAGTTAGTTGATCTGTTAGCTCATAGACGCTCATGCGCTGGTTCAGTATTCAGTCTGTAGTATCTTACTGTAACCAGCAGCTGGCTCATAGAAGCATGCATGTAACAATCTGTAGGGATTGACAGAGAGAGAGAGAGAATATTGTAAGAAGGCAATATAGAGAAAGAGAAGAGATCTAGGAGAGAAGGGCTCCCGACAGTGAGTGCGGAGTTACCCAGAAGATCTCTAGCTACACATCAGGTTGCAGCAGAACTGTGTACTCTCTCAAGATATAATAAAAACAGTTCTGTAGATGTAGCTTCTACTCTGGAAGTGAACCACGTAAAACCAGTGTGTTATGTGATTATTTCATGTGATTGTGCTTTACTTAGTTGGTATCTATTATCTGTTACATGAATGTTGTTTATCAGTTAGTAAATGTCTGTATGTCTCATTCAGTTACAGCATTATTGAAGGTTAAAGGTGGATTTACATGTATTAGGCATCTGCATATGAGTTTATCAGTGGTTGTTTCACATAGTAATAAGTCATTCTGTTAAATTGTTTCCAGTATACTTATTCGAACAGTAAGTATAGTTGAGGTAGAGTGTGTTGAACTGTGGAAGTTCAAGTTGGAGTGTTTACTATCTTGTTGAAAGTTAGCCAAGTCATTCCACCTAGTGCGATAGCCTTTGGACCGTGAGGGTCGCAGTGGGCCGTACTATAGTAGATATCGCATTGACAGTAGGCGATATCGCACTGTCAGAGGAGTTGCGGTGTGAGATAGCATAAATCGTGGGTTAAGCGAAAGAGAGAGTTGCGCATCGCCAGAGTCACTGCGTTGCGATAGGATTCCTTCCCTTGGCAGAACCCGTGAGTAAGAGAGACTGCGCATCATGGAGAGAGACCTCGCTGGCTAAGAAGATCTGCAAGACCCCAGGATGCTACAGAACCTGGTCAAAGACACTTGAGTCTTTGGCCAACCCATTAGAATCACTTCGGGTGAGACTTCAGGTCGCTCCGCGGTCTGTCGCCGAAAGGGCCAGTGAGCTAGGGGTGTTGTTGGTACATTATACTAAACCTGGGTCTGCCCATATAACCAACAAATGGTTTCTTTGCCGGTTTTGAACAAACTGAGCACTGATGTTCTGTTGGCATCCTACTAAAGATGAACTCAACCAGTGGGTTGGGTCTAAGGAGAAAGAATTTGCTGAAAAAGAGAACAAGAGTCCTAGACTGAGTACAGAGGACTGGTTACAAAAACATATCTTTATAGACCTGCATACGATATTTTTTGCGACCTATGGAAACGAGTTGTACGACTAGTTATCAAAGTTGACTGATCAGAGCATATTCAAAAAGAAAAGAAACATTGTCTGGACACCGGAGCTGATTCAGACAGTGAAGAGCCTTGATAATCCCATTATGAGGACAATAGACTTTTGGCTTGCGAGTGTGCTAGAAGGATTCATCACATAGTTTGCAGCTGAACAGAGAAAAAGCTTTAGCGAGGCTGAGCGATACTTATTCAAAGGATGTCACGGTAAGTACCTAAACTCTTTAAACTTGTCCATTAAGATGTTATTATATGAAAAAGGAGTAATGGATATAGTTTCAGACCAATAAGTTAAGAAAGTGTGATGTCACAAGAGTTTGAGAGTGATTTTGATGACATTGGACGTACACAAAGTGGAAAGAAATATAAAGTAGATTTCAGATCTCCCATATTTGAAGACAGTTTAGATAATACTAGACAAAAGAGTCATAGTAATACAGAAAGAACAGAAGGGGTATCCCTTACCACCCTTATACCCCACATAAACAGACCAGAACTTAGAACAATCCTGTAGGAACTCCATCTAGTAGCTCGCAGATAGTACATACTACCGCTACATCACCTCCACTTACACCGTCGAGTGGTAGTAACATAGCAAATCAGCATCCACCACGTAGAAATAAAATGGGGGATGATATGAAGTTACCTACCTTTAAGGGTACAGGGGTAGAAGACCCAGAGCAACACTGGTTTCTATGTGAAGCCGTGTGGACCATTAAAGGAATATAAGATGATAATATTAAACTCGTATAGTTGGTCACCACACTTAGGGACCAAGCCTTAACATGGTATATGAAGTATACCTCAACAATACCCAGAACACTTGTACAGGTCAGGATCGCCATGATCAAAGATTTTAAGAAACCTAAGTCTGAGTCACAATGTATCATAGAGCTCAAAGACATTAAATAGTTACCTACAGAGTCAGTATGGGACTTCGATCAGAAATTCAAAGCCCTTATAGACCAATTCAGTTTGAGTTTGCGCTGGAGCAGCATAAGGAATGGTTTATTGTAGCACTATTCCCTCACATTAGACTGCCATTAATGCAACAGAAACTCCAGATGCAGGATGATGCGTTGGAGATGGCGATGAAACTGGAGGCTTCACCTCTAGCTAAAACCAACACAGGTATGACAAACCTGCAAAACCAGTTAGCAAATCTCATGTTACAAATGCATGAGATTAGAAAAGGAAAAGAGATTGCACAAGACATATGGTGTATCAAGTGTAAAGCACAAGGCCATACTAAAGATAACTGTCCAGTATTTGTTGAATACTTAGCAAGTGGGGCTCCTAACCCCTTAGCACAGACTCAAGGGCCATGGTGTGAACTATGTAGAACAAGAGGACATCTACCTCAGCAATGCCCTTTACTTCAGAAGTACATAAAGACACCTAAGAACTAATATTGTACCTTCTGTAAGTCAGTAGGACACGATGAACATACCTGTAGAACCTATGATCTCATGTTAGACAGAAAAAACGACTTGTACAGAGTCCAATCGGAGACACAGGGTCCAGCAGCAGGACCACAGCATGATCTGGCTCATGTTGTCCGTGCAGGAGGATTCAGAGGACGAGGCTGTGGAGGAGGCTTTGGCCGTGGAGAAGGCTTTGGCCATGGCCATGGACCAGTCACTTGTTACAATTGTAGAATTGTAGGACATTATGCTAGGGAATGTCAGAGACCCACTACGACATGTAATTATTGCAAATATTACAATCACACTATAGAAGAATGTCCTACCTTGATAGCTAAGATCATAGAACCTAAGCTAGTAGTACATCAGAACATCTAGCTTATTGCTACTCAGTAGGAAGAACCAGAACCAAGAGCCAACATTGTGACTCACAGCGGTGCTTCCACCAGTGGGACATCACCGGATACTGAAAAGAACATAGGACCGGAGTGGGTGCGCAAAGCTACTAATAAATCAACACCACTCGACCTGCAGAAGAATAAAGAAACATTTCAGGAAGCTAAAACTTTCTTTAATGAACCTATGCAATCAAGATCGTAGGTACAGCCATCTAGGGGCATACCGCAACAAACACCTTGTGTCCTTAGTCCTGTGGAGACATTGTAGGCTACCACATCAGGAAGATGCGATGAGGATGAGTCAACAGGAAGCGTACAATCCTTCCTGCAGAGTTTTCTAAAACTCATGAGAAATGAGGAAGCTATCAGAGAGCTTCAGCATATCATAGATCGGTATCCGACATCTTCTTCCGTGGACAGTGCGGAGCGTGCTGTTCATAACATTATGGGCCATACAAGAACAGGAAGAGAGATGCGACTCATAGCACAAGTTGGAGAATTTGAAATGGATGAGGTGATCCTAGATCTAGGATCAGAGGTAAATGTTCTGACTAAGCAGACATGGGAACAAATGGGTAGCCCTAAGTTAGTTAGATCGCCTATCCATTTGAGATTAGCTAATCAATAGAGGGTATTTCCATTGGGTCGACTACCGCAGGTGCCAGTTGACATTGACGGAGTCGCAGCTCTGCGGACTTTGAAGTTATAGAAATCATTAGCAATAGTAGACCATATCCATCATTACTAGGCATTGATTGGGCGATCGGTAACATGGCCGTTATCGACCTAAAGAGAAGAAAAATGACCTTTGAGGAGGCACAGATCCGGGTCATCGCACCATTGGATCCTCTTCAGGGTCCTAGATACATTGAACCTATCCGAGCAGAGGAAGAGGCATGTAACATGGAGAGTCTCTATCAGATGACTGCGAACCAGAGTGACTACATCAATCCAACCGCAGAAGGGAACATTAGTTGGCGATGCGACAACTCATGCGCATTGGATTCGGATGTTGGTCTAGAAAACTGGCAGAACAAACTTTACGAAGTCTCAGCGCGCAGATGTGCGCTTATGACTAAGTCACTGCGATGGATTTGTGCAGAGACTAATGAGACCCCCTCATTTCATGGTATAATAGATATCCAGGACTTTCTCTCGCAGTTTGAACAAAAAGTTCCTCACGAGCAGAGGATCGCAGCTGTGGACCTTGCAGTACGAGCCACACCTGCAAGATGGTGGTATGCACATAAAGAGAATATTGCATCATGGGATGATCTTAAGAGATTGATGGCGATTAGATTCTCTACTGACAGGGAGTATGTCCAGCAGAAATACACAGGACAAAGTGACCCCAGGTCACATATTCGGACTTGTGAACAGAATTGGTCGGACATTCCCGAGGATGAATGGGTTCACTGATTCATTCACACTTTGGACATAGTTCCAAGGAACTGGTACACAGAGAATGAATTACACAAGGGAATGACCACATGGCCACTTATGATAGACAGCTTTCTACTCATGTTCACTTTTGAATCTGAGTATCCAAGTGTTGATCAGGCCCTAGATGCAATAAAGATTAAGATATTTGAGGGCTGCACCCTATTAGTACATACTCAACCTAAGTGGGCCATCCAATTAGAAGAGGCACTCGAGTGCTATAACTTCGTATCAGAACCAGAGGATGAGGATGAGGACCCTCACAATATCAACATTCTAGAGTCAGAAGGGACTTGCGATGTTGATGGACCGAAGCTAGAGACTCCAGCTATCACGGAGCCTATCAAGATTAAGAAGATCAACATTGGCACATACACAGAACCAAAGTTTTCATCCATTGGAGACTATTGGAACGATGAAATAGTAGGACAGATTGCAGACTTGCTATATGACTATCAGGACCTATTCCCCACCAAGTTCACAGAAATGAAGGGAATAGTTGGAGACTTGGGAGTAATGAGGATACCATTGAAAGAGGATGATAGGTCATTCAAGCAGCGCCCATACAGATTAAATCCGCGCTATAAAGAAAAATTTAAGGACGAGATCGATAAGATGCTAGTAGCAGGCATCATTGAGCCAGTGGAAGAAAGTGAATGGGTTAGTCCCTTGGTCGTGCAAGAAAAGAAAACCAAAGGAGAAATCAGAATCTTTGTCGACTTGCATAAACTCAATGATGCATCACTCCATGACCCATTTCCGACACCTTTTACTGATGAAGTGTTAGACAATGTGGGAGGACAGGAGGTCTACTCCTTCACTGATGGATTTTCAGTCTATCACCAGATCAGAATCCATCCAGAAGATCGATCTAAGACCACTTTTGTGACATAATGGGGCTCATTCCAGTATATGGTAATGCCCTTTGGTCTTAAGAATGCACCAGCTATATTTTCTAGAGTAGTAGTTGCTCTATTTAAAGAATACATCCATAAATTCTTAGAGGTTTATTTTGATGATTGGATTGTATTTGGATTAATCGACAAGCACATAGGAGATTTAAGACTGATGTTAGAGAAATGTAGGCAGTACCAGATTTCTCTGAACTTGAAAAAATGTATATTCTGTGCACCATTTGGTATTTTGTTGGGTCATATTGTCTGTAGACAAGGCTTGATGGTAGATCCTGCAAAGATTGCCATCATTGTAAACCTTCCAGCACCCAACTCAGTCAAGCAGTTGAGGACAGTACTTGGTCATACCGGGTACTATAGAAAATTGATCAAAGGTTATGCAAAGATCACAGCACCTATGGAAAAGTTGTTAAAGAAAGATGTAAAATTCCTATGGAATGAGGAATGTCAGAAAAGTCTAGACACACTTAAAGAGAAGATGGTTATAGCACCCATTTTAGTATTCCCAAACTGGACCAAGCCATTTCATGTACATGTGGATGCATCTGGCATCGCACTAGGGATCGTCTTAACCCAGCCAGGAGAAGGAGGTATCGATCACCCTATCACATACTCAAGTAGAAAACTATCCACCATAGAAAAGAACTACACCACTACGGAAAGAGAAGGATTAGCCATGGTGTATGCTCTACAGAAATTCAAGCACTACCTGCTAGGTGCCTCATTCAAGATGTTCACTGACCATTCCGCTTTGAAGTACTTGGTCAATAAGCCAGTGTTAGGGGGACGAATCTGCAGATGGTTACTCCTATTTCAGGAGTATGATTTTGAAATTATTGTCAAACCAGGGAAATTAAATTCTAGACCAGATCATCTATCGAGGATAGACTCAGGAGAAGAGCCAAGTAACCTAGAGGACAACTTGCCCGATGTGCAATTGTTTTCTATTCAGATCGCAGACGAGTACTATGCTGATACCATTTACTTTCTCACTATAGGATGGGCACCTGTTGAGTTTACTAAGCATCAAAATAAGCAGTTGGTTGTCAAAGCAGCAGACTTCACCTTGATCGCAGGACAACTATACAAGCTAGGTCTAGATGAAGTCCTACGCAGATGCGTCATGCCACACGAGAAAGAGGCCATTATCAGAGAAGCACATTCTGGTACCGCAGGAGGTCATTTCGGAGGAAAGCCGACTACGCAGAAAATCCTGACCGTAGGATTATGGTGGCCTACTTTTCATAAGGATACTAAGGAATTTTGCAGATGTTGCGATATCTTCCAGAGGGTAGGAAAACCTTCGTGGAGAGATGAAATACCGTTGCGACCACAGATTATGCTGTGGGCATTTGACAAGTGGGATATAGAATTTGTGGGTCCTATCAACCCACCAGGAAAACGAACTGGTGCGAGATACATCATCACAGGAACAGAATACCTCACCAGATGGGCGAAGGCTAAAGCAGTAAGAAATTGTGATGCTACTACAAATACATAGTTCCTCTTTGAGAACATCATCAGTAGATTTGGATGTCTAGTAGTTTTGATGAGCGATCAAGGCACCCATTTCTTGAACCACACTATTGAGGCCTTGATGGAAGAATTCCAGATACAGCACCATAAGAGCACTCCCTACCACCAGCAATATAATGGTATGGTGGAGGCCTTTAACAAGATTCTAGAAAATGCTCTTACTAAGATCTGCAATAGCCAAAGAAACGATTGGGACCTCAGGGTTAACGTTGTATTATGGGCGTATAGGATGACATGCAAGAAACTCACAGGAATACACCTTTCAGCTTGGTGTATGGACAAGAGGTTGTTATGCCTATGGAGTATATTATGCCCAGTCTAAGAATTGCTCAGATCACTAGGATGATAGACACAAATTCGGCAAATGAAAGGCTAGCGCAGCTTCTCGCCTTAGAGGAAGACAGGTTCATCGCAGGATTCCATCAGAAAGTGCAGAAGGCATGAGAGAAAGCTTGGCATGACAGACATGTAAAGAACAAGATTTTTTAGATAGGAGACCCAGTCCTCCTCTACGACAGTAAGTTTGTGAAGTTTTCAAGAAAATTCAAGACACATTGGTTGGGGCCATACCAGATTCAACAATTTACAGAGGGAGGTGCCATTTAGCTCAGAAAACTGAACAGGGAGCTTCTTCCCACTTTCATTAATGGCAGTAGGCTTAAGTTTTATAGTGCTAGCCACTCTACGTCCCAGCCTTAACTCAGACAGTTATGAAAGTGCAAATGTCTAATGTAGTTGAAAGGAGGCAACGCATCGGGAATTAGTCTACACCGGCAGGTATACTAAGTACAGGGAATCACATTAATACGGTTCATTTTGCACAAGTCATAAGCGACTGGAAAAAAAAAATTGTTTAAAGTTTATTTTGCACAGGTGATGCAATGTGAATCGCGGTAAGGCGATGATTCCCTGTGCCACGTATCCAGTTTTGAAAAAGGACAGAGGGTCAGTCAATTCTCCTTCTGACAGACAGTTAATGAAGAAATGACCGGTATACCTTACTGTAGATTTGGAAATAGCATAATAAATTTTCCAGATTTAGTAAATCTTCGACGAGACCGGCACCTGCACACAGGTTTCGAGGGAAATTTGATTGGATTTCAACATTTAATGAGGATTGAAATGACGGGTGTGGTCTCGTCCATGCAATTAATATCACCGACGAGTTCATCCTAGATGACCATTGCGTCCAGGATTATCGCCTTCAGCGTTGTTAAGTTTTCCCTGTGTAGAGCTAAGTTCATTACAGGGTGCTGTGATTTCCCTATTTTGCAGACATTTCCAATCCAGAGTATTGCATTGAGTGGGTTATGTCCGAGGAGGAACCCTTAGAAGACATTTTGAGATGATTCGAGCGTGGAGGCCTTATGTCCACTATGGCGACACCACCCAAGAGTATGAAACCAAGTTCATCACAGGTCAGACAGCCGCCAAGGATGAAGAGTCAAGCACAGGATGTAGAAGATGTCATCAAAGTCTTAGCTGCAGAGAAGCAGAAAGATGAGCCGATCACTGAAGATAAGAAAGCAGAGCAGAAGAATGATGAGAAGAAATCTCCAGCCAGGAAGAAAGTAAAAATGAGAAAAAGAAGGCAACGGGAGAAGGGAGATGACCTATCTCATCAGCTAAGAGAAGAACAAGAGGTTCCAAAGGTCAAGAATAATAATATGCAGAACCCAAGCAACGTGAATATATGGAGTGAGTTGCTGAGAAGAAAAGTGAAAGGGAAAACAAATCGAACAAGTAGAACTTCAAGATGCAGACAAAGGCTTGTTCTCGGAATGGAATTCCTGGTTTGTATACATTTCACATAAGAAGGCTCCAGACTGAATGAAATGTTTGAGAAGGTTGGAAGATACAGATTGTCCTTGTGATAAAAGTTCTAACCCAGATAAAGAGGAAAGGATATTTGTGGAAGACTTCTCAAAACCTGAAGATCCTTAAAAGGTCTCACAAGCGACGAGAGCGAGAGCATGAAAATAAGGGAAGGAAAGATAAGAGAGACCAACGAACTAAGTTACAGAAACTATGGATGAAGAAGTCGTAGGACTTCGGCAGAAACTTACAAAGACTTCGCAGGAAACCAAGGAGAAGCTACAGTAGGAGAATCCCACTGTTAGTGGCTCGAGGACGAGCCACAAGTAAGTGTTAGGGGACTGTTGGAGTAGGGTCCCGCAGCTACAGGAGAAGCTGCCATTTTGACGGATAGATAGTTTTGGCAAAGATATAAGAGACAAGGTAAAGCTACGATGCCGTAGCATGTTTCTAGCTGTAGATCAAAGCTGGAAACTGTGACTATCAGGATAGAGAAGTCAAAGAAGATGACAATACCTAAGTGGCCGAGAGGAGAGAGCTCACCCACTACACTAAAGGCAGCGGCCGAGAAGAGAGAGCTCACCCACTGCATTGAAGGCAGCGGCAGAAGACAGGAGGGCTCAGCTACCCTCATAAAGGAAAAAGGGCAACGAGGCCAAGGTATTGAAGACGAAGGACAGAAAGGGAAGTGGCACCCAGTACCCATGGTCAACACCAGGAAGCATGGAATATTACAGAGAGCAGTGGTGTGACGGAAAGCGACAGTTTGAGTACAGATAGACTGACTGTCACTAGTTAGGGTTTTGGGTTATTGTTGGGATAGGCCCACAGTGTTGTAATGGCGAGACCTTCGGGCCGCCTATAAAGGGATGCATTTTGTATTGTAATAGGTTAGCCAGTTAGCCATTGGGTCTTTTAGCTAGTCATACAATTAGAGAGTCAGTTGATCTGTTAGTTCATAGACGCTCATGCGCTGGTTCTGTATTCAGTCTGCAGTATCTTACTGTAACCAGCAGCTGGCTCATAGAAGCATGTATGTAACAATCCGCAGGGATTGACATAGAGAGAGAGAGAGAGAGAGAGAGAGAGAGAGAGAGAATATTGTAAGAAGGCAATATAGAGAAAGAGAAGATATCTAGGAGAGAAGGGCTCCCGACAGTGAGTGCGGAGTTACCCAGAAGATCTCTAGCTGCACATCAGGTTGCAGCAGAACTGTGTACTCTCTCAAGATATAATAAACATAGTTATGTGGACGTAGCTTCTACCCTGGAAGTGAACCACGTAAAACCAGTGTGTTATGTGATTATTTCATGTGATTGTGCTTTACTTAGTTGGTATCTTTTATCTGTTACATGAATGTTGTTTATCAGTTAGTAAATGTATGTATGTCTCATTCAGTTACAACATTATTCAAGCTTAAAGGTGGATTTACATGTATCAGGCGTCTGCATATGAGTTTATCAGTGCTTGTTTCACACAGTAATAAGTCATTCTGTTAAAGTGTTTCCCGTATACTTACTCGAACAGTAAGTATAGTTGAGGTAGAGTGTGTTGAACTCTGGAAGTTAAAGTCGGAGTGTTTACTATCTTGTTGAAAGTTAGCCAAGTCATTCCACCTAGTACGATAGCCTTTGGACCGTGAGGGTCACAGTGGGCCGTACTATAGTAGATATCACATTGACAGTAGGTGATATCACACTGTCAGAGGAGCTATGGTGTGAGATAGCATAAATCACGAGTTAAGCGAAAGAGAGAGTTGCGCATCGCTAGAGTCGCTGCGATGCGATAGGATTCCTTCCCCTAGCAGAACCCGCGGGTAAGAGAGACCTCGCTAGATAAGAAGAGCTACGAGACCCCAAGATGCTACAAAACCTGGTCAAAGACACTTGAGTCTTTGGCCAACCCATTAGAATCACTTCGGGTGAGACTTCAGGTCGCTTCGTGGTCTGTCGCCAAAAGGGCCAGTGAGCTAGGGGTGTTGTTGGTACATTACAGTAAACCCGGGTCTGCCCATATAACCAACATCCATCTAGTAGAATCTATGGGCAGGGACCATCCTCTCCTGTTGTGGGTCCTGCATGGGTGACAACGAAAATGTCAACAACCTCTGTTCTAGGCTCTACTGAGATCGTCGCAACTGTTGGCCCCTGATTGTGGCTCATCGGTGGATTTTGAGTCAGTGATGAATTCTAGTTCAATGGAGGGTTCATAGGTTGATTCACAGTGTGATTCTAGATTGGAACTTGATTCTAGGCCTGGTTCTCCAATTGGTTTTATTTTTGCAGCTGATTCTGAGTTTGTACCTGATTATGGCTCTACAACTGAGGAACGTTCTCGAACTACCATCTTATGATTAGCTATGGGAAGTTTTCGATAGTATGATCGATCATCATGCAATATGTACATGAGTACTGCAAGTGTGGGTACTCCCTGTGGTAGTTCCCAAATACCCCACAATTGTAACAGTGGACTGATCTGTGACTTCGTCCTCCTCCTCTTCCTCGAAATCCTCCGTGAAATCCTTCTTGCTGCTGATACTATGGCTGAGCCATCTATTGCAGTGGGGGATTTGACTATTGCTAAACATACTATGCAGCTTGAACATACTACGGTTGTGGCTAAGGCATCACTATTTGATTGTACTGCGGCTGAGGTGCAAATTGTGGTTGCGGTGAAAACTGTGGCTGCGACTACGGTGGTGGTGTATACTACGGTTGTGGTCAAGAGTTTATCACTTGAGGCTGCATTTTTGGTTGTTATACTGCACGATGGTATTTTCCCTTCACAAAGTATGAATTATATGTTCTTTCCTAAAGCAGATCATATGCACAACAGTATTTTTCTCCATTCCCCACCAATCTACAAAAGTAACAATATAGGTTGGATGGCTTTGACACTATCTTCTACATGTAGCAAAAGTTTCCATGTCGGTGCCCATAGACTTGACATATGTGACACCCTGGTACGCTGACACAACTTAGTGGGTTCAACACCCCAAATAACAGATGATTCCAGAATTTAGGGCATGTATCTTTAGTGTGTCCATCTGCATGACAAGGAGTGAACCAAATATATTCGTGATTCTCTTTTCCTTTCTTAATGTCTTGCAATTGTAGTGTCAAGTTTGATATCTATGCTTGAATTTGGTTTATACCAGCTATATTCTCTCCAATAGGTGAAGCTTCTAACTTCATCGCGATCTCCAGAGCCTCGCTCTGCATCATGATCTTCTGCCGCATCAGTGGTTGTTGGATATGAGGTACTAAGGCTGTGATAAACCACTCTTTATGTTGAACATCACTCATATCAAAGCTGACCCACACCATAAATGTCTTAAATATTTGATCAAAATCCCAAGCAGTCTCATTCATAAACTACTTGATCTATTTCAACTCAGTAATGTATTGCACCTCAGATTTAAGATTTCGGAATTCTTCAATCAGTCCCTTCCGAAGTTCATCCAATGTTTTTGCAGGGGTCCCATAGAAACCTATATAAATTTCATGTAGCAATCTAGCGCATGACCCTGCAGATTAGTTTCCAGTTGTCCCTTCTTGACATCATCATCTGTGGCTTGTCTAACAGTCCATATTGCTTCGTAGAGAAACCAATACTGCTCGGGATCATCAGTCCCATTCTCGTGAAACAAAGGTAACTTTGTGTTGTCTCCCACCATCCTAGGCCTTCTTCCTATAGATAATGACCTACTACTAGATTTTTGTTGACACATCAAGCAAGTTGACATTGAACTTGTGTTTCTCCCTGAGTTTGAAGTGGTGTGCAGAGGCGTGGGTAGGTTGCTGCTCGTGTTTGATCTTACTATTGTCCTGGGTGTAGTCTAGGTCTGGTCATCCTCTTCATTACTATAGGGTAGCTTCATCCCATGTGGTTTTCCTTCACGGTTTTGTGTTTCGATCGCAGCAGGAACTTCCCCTGTCTTTTTCCTCTTCTCCTCTCGAAACCTTGCTCCTCCCCTTATACAACTACTTTATTCCTCGGCTTCCCTCACAGTCTCATCGAAACTTGCACCCATCTACCCCTTATCTTACCATTTGTCTCCCCACTTTAGTTGTGGTATCCACCGCCTCCACACACTAGAGTTCTACTACTCTAGGTGCATCTTCAATATACCCTTTTTGCATATAATCATTTTAATTGACAATTGTAGAGCCAATAAGAACCTACCTCTAGGTCCATTGAAAAATTCCCTTTTTGCTTCACTGTAAGACTTGGTAGCATCGACTACGAACTTCATGATATATCCTTCTAGGATACTATCCAGCTAGACCTCAACAACTCATGATGCTTTGTTGTCAGTTTCTTGTAGCTCATAGATCAATTCATGGGTCCAGGACATTGGTTCCCCTCAAACTTTTTTTTCATGTATGTGAACTGCCTCCAACCGCTCATATAGTATGATGGGAAACTCACAGAAAAAACACTCACAAGGACCGTCGTGTATCTAATTCGCCAACCACTTGTCTGTTGTCAGCCCAAGGTTCTGATTTTCTGCTTCAACAAACTGTCACAGCTTATGATTGAACCAATCTTGAATTTCTGGTCATGTCAGATGCCACATCCACTCTTGAGTTTCTGATCGTGTCAGATGCCACATACCCTCCTCTCAGTCGCACCAAGGTCCTGGAAACGGAACCATTTGTTGGCTCGAACCTCAACCAAAAAAACCCAGTCGACAGGGGCCCCACTCTGTCAACACTCAACTCGCCATGATCTCCCTGAGCATTGGCCTAGATAGGTTCTACCCTGTCTAGAAACACTCGTAGAATGGATGAAGTCTCACCTAAGATGTTCAAGGGAGGGCTGACCGAACCAAGTTTCTGCAGAAAGCAAGAGGACTATGGGCATCAACAACTCATTTGTCTATATATCAAATCTAACCAGTTGTCTAATCATTCCTATAACCATTCATCATCACTAGTCGATAGGTCACATCATTTATTCATAGCATAATCATCATATAACAGAAATAATCATACTGTCACACAATTGACCTACAAAAATAATATCATTCATAAGTAGTAAACATTGCATGATATATCCATGTCGTGCATACTCATCAGTGGATTGCAGAAATAGAAAAAGATAGGAAAAGATAACAGTAATTTAGATCAACCTCATCTCTTCATATTACTTTTGCGTAGTAACTCATAGATCCAAATAGACAACACTTTTAACTCTCGGTCATAAAGCAAAGATTCAGATCGATGATCATAACTAAGTGCTTCACACACATCGATTCATTGACGCTAGATCCATAGAGCGATGCTTACATTCACAATTCTTCATCTATTTATAGGCTTGCACCTTTACATTCATGGTCCACGTCTAACTAATTCCTGACTGATTTTCTTACTAATGACTAATATCCACAAAATATAGTCTATAAGTACAAAACGTGACACAAAATATTTAAAAAGTAGTCTGTCTTCCGTCTTGCACGCTATCCTTGTCTTGCTCAGTGTCTTCCAATCTTGCGCAGTATCTGTGATGCTGTGCAACTTACCCCAACCCCTTGCAAACAGTCCCTTAACATAGTCCTCAAGCCATGTAAGGTCGACATGGTGTACTGGTTAATTTTAATCTTGAAGTCTTCGTACTGCTGAGAATTTCTGATACATGCGTCTTGATTTTCTCAGCAAGGTCTTGACATGTAAGAAAATACTGCTTTAATGGGTGCTCCACCATCTTGGCATTTAATTCCTTTTTTCCATCCTACACAGCCTGCAGCGTAGCGACTACTTTTACTGATATTTGGGCTCCAATTTCTTGGAACTTGTCGAGCTGGTCACTATGTTTCTGCTATCGCTCTTGCACTTTTCCAAATCGCTGCTGTAGCTCCTTCAACTCTATGTACCATGTGATTGACATGAGTGGTGGCATTGTCCTTAGTGTTGTATTCAATGTTTCCAACTGGATCTTGGATTCCTGCAACTGCTTTGTGAGTTGCTCTAACTTTTCATCTTGAATGACACTACCCTAAAATTGTGTCATTTCCTCTGTGATCATTTTAGCCTCCTGCTCGATCTCATCAAACTGTGTTTCTATCTCTTTGATGGAACTCTTCCATTTTGCAACTTGCTTTGGTGGTGTGTTGGGGTAAACCATAGCGTTCAAGAGGTTGTTGTCCAACTGGAGCTGTGTGATGACTTCTCCAAGTTGCTTGGCCTTGGTTATTGCATCCATATCTATTGTGCTTTCATGTATGTACTGGTAGGAATTTGTAATGGCCTCTTCTACCTGCCTCTGACTAGTGTAGAGCTGTGCCTTCTCAATAACAAGGTGACCAGTTTCTTTCTTCAGGTCTGTTATTTCTTCTATGACCTTCATCTTCAGCTATTCTTGGGCCTTATTGAGTGCCTTGATTTCTTACACTGTGGCTGCTGTCACTGTTTCCTTTTCCCGACACAATTCCTTGACTTATTTCTGTAGCATCTCTTTTGCCTTGTGCGACTATAAGTAATGGTCATTGATGTCCTTCTGTTGATCGTCCAACTCCTAGTTGGTGACCTACTGTATATACTGTAAGGTCTGGGTTGACAACTTATTGATATCCATTGTGATGCTCTGCAGCTTTTGCAGTGAAGAGTTCACATCTTCTTGTCCTGCGTCGATTGCAGTTGGGGGAAACTGAACGTTCCTGGTCTGTGGCTCAGTGCTAATCGATGCAAAATCTTGCACATATGCGCTCTCTGGTGCCCTTCTTGAAACCACATTATATATTGAATCCAAATTGGTGCGTACCTTAGCAAAACATTCCTAGGTGGAATGCCACATCTCTTTTGCTACTGTATCAGATGATTCAGTGACAACCCTAATGAGTCACTGTAGTTGTGCCTCCATCACTGATTTGGTGCTACTACTCATGTCCTTCTCCATTCACCGCTTGGTCCTGCTCTCGTCGAGGATGCACTTTGCTCCCGGATTGGTTTCTATCAACGAATCTTCATTATAATTGTGATGAATCTGCTCGTTGTGCATAGGCTCTTCAGGGGCATTTGCTGTTGGCCTCATCGATAATTCTTCCATTGTGCAGGCCAATCCTGAACCGTTGCATCCAATTATTCATATGTTAGTTTATAGGCCATTGGAAGCCATTTCTTGTCAGGGTCGTGCTGTTCCTGGATATGAATATCATGTGACCCAATGGTGAACCACATAATCCACTGATATTTCATTGATACTGCGTCTGATAACCATGGAACGTTTACCACTGCTGCTTGTAATTCCCGCCAGTAGTCCCAAAAGTGGATTGCACAATATTCTTGTTGAATGGGTTCTTCAACCCACCACAGATTTTGATATCGTGCACCTTTGCATAGGTTCACTGCTTCAACCATCATCCTTTGATAATCCTCAGGCTCCATCCATGCCACTAACATGATGAGGATCAATAACCAGCTATAAGTGAAAGTCCGCTCCCTGGCATGAACTACGACTACATCCTCTATCAATTGATTCAACAAAAAAGGGACCAGTCCATTTGAACTCCCTCGATGCATTGCTACGCACATGCAATCACCCCCAAAGTGCACTGAATAGGGCGATTATTTATGAAAATATGACTTGCAAAAATCCGTGTACCAATACGCACTACCTAGTCATTGATGCTGTCTATGCGGTATGCTCTGTCCTCTCGCTACAAGTCGTACCATGTATTCAATTGTGCAACAAGTCGCTTATCATTATCTTTACCTTTGAAATACTACGAAGGGTCTGGCCCATCCTTTGGAAACTCCATAATCTCATAAATCAAATCAACAGTGATTGTGATAGGTGTGTCCAACCACAAAGTTTCACCATTAAAACATGCCAAAAGCTGCTTGACACAAGAATTTTCCTTGTTCAACTGCCCAAAATGTGGCATGTTGATCAATCTTAGTAACCCTGCTTTATCCAACCCTTGTGCCTACTTCTGCGAGATGCACACAACAGGTCTGCCTAGCATTGAGGGCAGAGACTCAAAGGGTTGATTTGCAACATCTCATAATGCCAATAGGTCATGGTCATCATAATTCATTTTCGTTAAAAATGGGACAATATCGTTGTTGCACACCATCCCTTTTGGCAGCGGTGGCATCTTCAACTGATACTTGTGATTTTTGGTCAAGCGTTGAGGCTTGGCACCAGGTCATGTGGGGGTGATATACCCCAGGATATCTCTAATGGAAACTCCCTTTGGTGTCATAGATTCCACAGCCCAGGAGCTGGATGGCCCCATCTGTGCATTTCCCTTTCCTTGTGTTTTGATAGAGGTTCGCGTCTGCCTTTTCTGCGGTGGTGTGGAGCTCATATTCTGGACCTTCCACTTCCCACGCGGGATCGATGATGATCTGAACAAAATACTTACAACTTCCTCAACAATGGTGGTTGGTCAAACTGGTGACTCCCGCTCACTCAAAATCTCTACAGTGTCTGGGGTGCTCAACATGCCACACCAATGCTTCTCGCTGGTATAATTAGCACGTTCCCTCTCCCTTACTCTGCAACTTCGCATAATGCACTTGGGAACTTGACTCTATAATCCTTGCAACTTGACTGATCATAATGGTGCTCTCAACCCGCATTGAGTGCCTTTTTATAACATTCTGTCGATCCATCCTCATCATGACCAAATCAAATGCGACCACCATGACCAAATCTGACATTAATGACCCGAATCCACCGATGATCTTGTCAATATAACGGTCGGATCGACCATAAATGCACGTTGCTTCAACAAGAGATGCCAACTAACTACTATTAACTACCTGTATTTATTGCTGATTTGACTAAGTCGCAGCCCTGCGACTGTCGTAGCCTATCGAACTAACTACGCTAATGACTCCTATTCTTGCGCAACCACTTCCTCCTGGCATGCCATTCCTCTTTCTATCTATCCTGCCTATATATATATTTTTATTACACAGTGCCTTAGGCATTGCGTGGTTCTTCCCCCATCCGATAGGGCTTCAAGTGGCTTCCATTCACAAGATTTGGCAGCACTGCTCCATCTAACTGCTGCAATTGAACAACCCCCCCATAAGTAATTGAGTTAACCAGATATGGACCAAGCCAATGCATCTGTAGCTTACTTGGATGCTTTAGGAACTTGCTGTCATAGAGCAGCACTAAATCTCCTTGCTAAAACCATTTTTTTTTGATATAGTGATGATGCCAAGCCTTCTGTCGATCCTTCTTGATGCGCTGATGGAATCCTATGAAAAAATGATCTTCTTTAAGTTGTATCAACTACGCCACATGCTCCTTGAGCGTTGCTTCATCATCCATGCCTATCGCTGCTGCAATGTGCAAGCTAGGAACAATGTATTCCATAGGCATGACTGCCTCTTTCCCATATACCAATTTGAATGGTGTATGCCCCATCAATTTCTTGCAAGTGGTGCGATATGTCCACAACACTGCTGGAATATTCATATCCCAGTCATCTCGGTTAGTGTTACATACCTTTGTAAGTGCGTGCTCCAAGATCTTGTTGAACGCTTTGATAGTCCCATTCGCCCGTGGATGACATGGTGTACTTTTCTTGTGTTGAATTTGCAATTCCTCTATCAACGCTCTTACTGTGCTGTTGATAAAGTGACTACCATGGTCACTCATCAATATGTTCGGGCACCCAAACCGCATCACAATATTATCAAAGAGGAACCTAGCTGCTATCACAGTGGTGAAATCGACGATTGGTGCAACCTCTACCCATTGTGTCAAGTAGTCGCTTGCTATGATTATGTACTATGCACCAGTTCTCTTCCCAGGTGGGTTGATTGGACCTAGAAAATTCATGGCCCCTTTATCAAAAGGTTGCAAAGTTACCTAGGGTACCAATGACATCTCATCCCTTCGTGATGGTTTTCCAGTACGTTGATAGACATCGCATGTCCGCGCATAATCTATCACATCATTGTGTAAAGTGGGCCACCAAAGCCCTGCATGAAGCACATTTCTTGTCGTAGCGCGACCCCCGTAGTGTCCCCCAGTGACTCCTGCCTGTGATTCTTCTAAGATTTGTCCTTTCTCGTAGGGTAGGACACATCATCGTAAAATTTCATCTGGTCCCAGCTTATATAGGTGTCTGACAATCAACTGATAATCATAATATTTAACCACTAACTGCTTCTTTTGACTTGTGGAAAGTTCTTCTGGTGTGACTCCTGTCACCAAAAACTAGATTATTGGAGTATAAAGGTAATCTGCCATGTCAACTCAGAATAACTGCGCATGAGGAAGTTCATATTCAATATTAGTAGGCTCTTTGCCTATCTCAATTCTACACAAATGATCAAGTCCAACATTCAAGCAACCCAGCTTCGCAATTATTTCAAAATCAAACTCCTGAAAGAGAATTAGCCATCGACATATATTCCCCCCCAACACAGGATTATTGACCAGATACTTCAATGCAGTGGTCAGTAGACATATTGAAGTGACAGCCTAGAAGGTAATGTCTAAATTTCTGCAATGCATAGACCATTTCCAGACCTTCTTGCTTTATGGTCATGTAGCTCCTCTCAGCAAAGGACAACTTTCGACTAGTGAAAGAAATCGAGTGATCTAGGTCTCCGTCACCTGGCTGCCCAAGAACTACTCCTAGAATAATAGAGTATGCATCAACATGAACATGGAACTCCTTGTTTCGGTCTGGGAATACAAGTATTGGTGTAGACATGTCGAAGCTACCTTGGCATTCTGGACTCCATACAAAGATCTCATTTTTCTTTAGTATTTTCTCCATAGGGGCAATAATTACAGCATATCCTCTAATGAATTTGCGGTATTACCTAGTGTTCCCTAGTGTTTCCCTAAGCATATTTACATTTGTCGGTGGTAGAAAGCTCAAAATGAGCACTATCTTTGCAGGATCAACCAATAATCCTTGCTTGCACACAATGTGACCCAACAATATCCCAAACAGTGTGCATAAGATGCACTTCTTGGATTTCAGCATGACCTGATGTTGTCAACACCTTTCCAACATCAGTTGAAGTTTTTCCAAATGATCCTTGATTAGTCCATATACTGTCCAATCATCCATATATACATGTAGGAACTTCTAAATGAAATATTTAAATGCTGCGACAACAACTCAAGAAAATATTGTAGGCACATTCTTCAGCCCAAAAGGAATCACTGTGTATTGGAATCAACCCCACTCAGTGACAAATGTCATTTTATATCGATCTTCCTTGGCGATTTTCATCTGGTGATAACTAGAAAATCCATCTGTAAAAGAGTACATCTCTTGAATGCATACTACTTCAAGTACTTCATCTGTGAATGGTGCTGGAAATGGGTAATGCATACAAGAATCATTTAGTTTTCTTAAGTGGACACAGATCTGAACTTCACCCATTTTCTTGTCTTGGACCACCATGCGACTGATCCAGTATGATTCTTCCACTGGATTAATGATTCAAGCATCCAAAATCCGTGAAGTTCATTCTTGACTCTTTCTTTATATCATGGATTCAAGTGATACGACCTTTGTCTTACGAGTTTCGCATCTGGCTTTAATAAAATCTTCATCTCTCATAGATCACCCAGTATCCCCTTCATTTTTGAGAACTTTGTTGGAAAGAGATCTTGAAATTCATGTAATAGGTCTGTGATTTTTTCCATGGTCTCCTCATCCCAATAGTCCCCAACACTTGCAAATTTTGGGTTCTCTTCTGTCCCAATGTTAACCTTTCTGATCTTCAGCGGCTGACTCATGGGATCAGTTGGTATATCTGGTGTTGCAACATCCCTACTCCCTTCTGTCGCTGAAATATTGATATTTTGTAGCTCATCATCATCTTTAGGTTTGCAAGATACGTTATAGAATTGCATCATCGATTGCATGTGGCAATGCGTATGTGGGTCCATGGGATATGTGGCTAGTAAAAATTTTAAAATCACGTCCTGAATAATCTGAAGTGCATTATTGACATCAAGATTAGCGTCTGCGAAAATAAAAGTCTGCGTAAAGCAAACCGTTAGCTCCTCCCAAGTGGTTATTTCCCTATGCAGCTCCGTTGATACATACCAGTATCTTGGCGTTTCATCCAAGGTATGAATAAATGCATTGATTCATTCATCCTTTGGTCGCGATGCCCACAATGTTTGGAATTCCATCAAATGGCTGCTCGGTTCATTCCTTCCATCATACTTCCTAGCATTATACATGTCTATGTTGCCGAACCAAATGGTCATCAGCCGTTGACACTGGGCTCATCCAATAATTGTCTTTTTATGAGTCACCCACTAGCGTGATAGAGTAGCCTTCAGTGCTTCCTCAATTGCTAACAACCACTGCAGTTTTGAGACCTTTTCTTAAAATTCCATTAAGAATGTTGAAATTTCAGGTAGCCCTTCATAAACTAGTAATTCTACAATCTCAATCACGACATGACACATCGACTGCGTGATCATACCACATTTTCTGACTAATACCTCATGCATGTTATTTTGCCAGTTTTCTACGACATCCTCAAAATCAAAATATGCAGAACTAGCGCTACGCCAATCGAGTCCTCCATCAGTAGTTGGGTGGATATAATATTCAGAGATGTTGTAAGCGTGATCCCATCCCTTGAAAACTTCATGCTTTACTGGTTCAATGTATCGTCATCCTTCATTGGGATCCATAGGCATGATGAATTTGATATCTTGATTCTCGAATGCCATCATCCTCTTCTTGAAGTTAATCACTGCCATACTATCATTAGCCCATCCAATACCTAGCAGTGCAGGATAGGAGCCTTCACCATTAACAACTTCAATCACATCAAAGTCGGCATAAGTTTTCATACCTTCAACGTCCACAACCAGGTTGGATACTTGTCTGATTGGTTGCACTTTAGCTTGGTTATCCAGTTGCAATTACAAAGGGGACCAACCCAATGTCGGCCTCCCCATATTCTTCCAGGTCTGCTTTGTTAAGATGTTCACATCATATCCTAGATCCAAAATGATTGAGTCGACTTCATAGTCTCTAATATGAATATTCATACGCATCTTCTTGCCTGTCTTTTTCTTGTGTAAAGAGTTCACTGAGCAATCTTTCCATTCCTTACCTAGGAAGTACAACAAATTTTCAATCTCAGCTAAAGAATCTAGATCTCTTGCCAATGATAAGCAACTCTCAAAGAAGTGCTGCAAGGTACCATGCTGCCGTGATTGTCCTGCCTCTAATGAATAATTAAAAACAAAAGGCATTTCATAGACTGATGACTTACCAAGATTTCTTCTGATCGCATCTAGGGATCCAAAAAATATCTCCTTTTCAGTTGCGATATCGAATGATGCATTCTTCTTTCTAGTCAGTCAAATCTATGGGACGGGCCCATCCTCTCCTATTGTGGCTCCTGTGCAGGTAAAAATGGAAACATCAACAACCTATGTTCTGGGATCTGCTGACATCATCGCAACTGTCGACCCCTGATTCTGGTTCATCGGTGGATTCTAAGTCAGCAATGGATTCTGGTTCAACAGAGGGTTCATAGGTTGATTCACAGTCTAATTCTTGATTGGAACTTGATTCTAGGCCTGGTTCTGCAACTAGTTCTAGTTTTGCAGCTGATTCTCAGTCTGTACTTGATTCTGACTCTGCAACTGAGGAACGTTCCCGGCTTGCAATCTTGCAATTAGCTATGGGAATTTTTCAACAGTATGATCGATCGCCATGCAATATATACACGGGAACTGCAAGTGTGGGAAGTCCCTCTTGTAGTGCCCAAATACCCCAAAATTGTAACACTAGACTGATCCACGACCTTGTCCTCCTCCTCTGCCAAACCCTCCTCCTCTTCCTCAAAATCCTTCATGAAATACTCCTTCCTGCTGATACCGCGGCTGATCCATCTATTGCGATGGGGGATTCAGCTGCTACTGAACATACTGTGAAGCTTGAACATGCTACGGTTGCATCTAAGGCATCACCATTTGTCGTACTGCGGCTGTGACGCAAATTCTAGCTGCGGTGCAAATTGTGGTTGCGGATGCGATGGTATAAATTGCATCTGCAGCTGTGGTGTATACTATGGTTGTGGTCGAGATTTTACCACTTGAGGCTATGGTTGCGGTTGTTGTACTGTGTGATGGTCTTCTCCCTTTGTAAAGTGTGAATCATATGTTCTTTCTGAAGCAGATGATATGCATGATAGTCTTTTTCTTCATGCCCCACCGATCTACAAAAGGAATAATATAGGTTGGATGGCTTTGACACTATATTCTGCATGTAGGGACATTCTTCGTGCCAGTGTCCATAGACTTGACATACGCGACACGTTGGTACGCTGCCACAACTTAGTGGGTTTGGCACCCTAGATAATAGATAATTCTGGAATGTAGGGCATGTATCTTTAGTGTGTCCATCTGCATGACAATGGGTGCACAAAATATCTTTGTGATTCTCTTTCCCTTTCTTAATGTCTTTCAATTGTAATGTTAAGTTTTCTAGTTGCACCTGAATTTGGTTCACACCAGCTGCATTCTCTCCAACATGTGAAGCTTCTAACTTCATCACGATCTCTAGAGCCTCCCTCTGCATCATGATCTTCTGCTGCATCAGTGGTTACCGAATATGAGGTACCAAGGTTGTGATAAACCACTCTTTATGTTGAACATCACTCATATCAAAGATGACCCGTGCCATCAACGTATTAAATCTTTGATCGAAATCCCAAACAGTCTCATTCAGAAACTACTTGATCTCTTTCAACTTAGTAATGTATTGTGCCTAAGATTTAGGCTTCCAGAATTCTTCGATAAATCCCTTCTGAAATTCATCGAGTGTTTTTGCAGGGTTCCCCATAGGAACCTGTATAAATTTCATGTACCAATCTAGTGCATTACCCTGTAGAGTAGTCTCAAGTTGGAACTTCTTGACATCATCCGTGGCTTGTCTAACAGTCCATACTGCTTCGCAAAGAAACCAATACCTCTTGGAATCATCAGTCCCGTTCCCATGAAAAAAAGGTAACTTTGTCTCATCACCCACCATCCTGGGCCTTCTTCCTATAAATTCTGACCTACTACTATATTTTTTTTGACACGTCGGGCAAGTTGAAGTGGAATTTCCATTTCTCCCTGAGTTTGAATTGGTGCACAGAGGCGTTGGTATGTTGCTGCTAGGGTTTGATCTTACTGCTGTCCTGGGCGTAGTCTGGGTCTGGTCGTCCTCTTCATCACTGTAGGGTCGCTTCATCCCGTGTGGTTGTCCTTTGTGGTTTTGTGTTTTGATTGCAGCAGGACATTCCCCTGTCCTTTGAATCTTCTCCTATCAAAACCTTTCTCCTCCCCTTATACAACCACTTTCTTCCTCGACTTCCCTCATAGACTCATCAAAACTTGCACCCATCTACCCCTTATCTTCCCATTCATCTACCCCCTTTAGTTGCGGTATCCACCGCCACCACACACAAGATTTCTACTAATCTAGGTGCATCTTCAGTATACCCTTTTCACAGATAAGCATTTTAATTGACAACTTTAGAGACAATAAGAACCTACCTCTGGGTCCATTGAAAAATTCCCTTTTTGCTTTGCTGTAGGACTTGGTAGTGTCGACTGCGAAGTCCGTGATATATCCTTCTAGGATACTATCTAGCTAGACCTCAACATCTCATGGCATCCTGTTTTCAGTTTCTTGTAGCTCCTGGATCAATTTAGGGGTCCAGGATGTTGGTTCCCCTCCTTGGAAAATTGTCTTCTTGTATGTGAACTGCTGCAAACCACTCATACAGTATGATGGGAAACTCACAGAAAAAACACTCACGAGAAATGTCGTGTATGTAATTTGCCAACCACTTTTCTGTTGTCAGTCCATGTTTTTGATTTTTTGCTTCAGCAAATTGTCACATCTTTTGATCGAACCAATATTGAATTTCTGGTTGCGTCGGATTCCACATCCACTCTTGATTTTCTGATTGTGTCGGATGCCACATACCCCCCTCTTAGTTGCAACAAGGTCCCAACAAGGGAACAATTTGTTGGCTCGAATCTCAACCAACAAAACCTAGTTGACAGGGTCCCACTCTGTCGACACTCAACTCGCTGCGATCTCCCTGAGCATCAGCTAGACAGGATTTACCCTGTCCAGCAACACCTTCAAAGCGGTTGAAGTCTCACCCGAGATGTTCAAGGGAGGGACGACGGAACCAATTTTCTGTAGAAAAGAAGAGGACTATTGGAATCAGCAACCCATTTTTCTATCTATCACATCTGACCAGTCATCTAATCATTCCTAGAACCATTCATCATCACTAGTCGACAGGTCGCATCATTTATTGATAGAAGAATAATCATATAATAGAAATAATCATACTGTCGCACAACAGATCTACGAAAAATAATATCATTCATAGGAAATAAACATTGCATCATAGATCCATGTCGTGAATACTCATTAGTGGATTACAAAAATAGAAAAAGACAGGAAAATATAATAGTAATTCAGATCAACCTCATCTCTTCATATTACTTCTGCGTAGTAACTCATAGATCCAAACAACCAATACTTTTAACTCTCAGTCATAAAGCAAATATTTAGATCGATGATCATAACTAAGTGCTTCACACACATCGATTGATCAGCGCTATATCCATAGAGTGATGCTTACATTCACAATTCTTCATCTATTTATAGGCTTGCACCTTTACATTCATGGTCCACTTCTAACTAATTCCTAACTGATTTTCTAACTAATGACCAATATCCACAAAATATAGTCCAAAAGTACAAAAAGTGACACAAAATATTCAAAAAGTAGTCTATCTTCCATCTTGCGCGGTGTCTTTCGAGCTTGCGCAACATCTGTGACGCTGTGCAACTTACCCCAACCCCTTTCCAACAAAAGGTTACGAAGAATCAGAAGTACCCAGTCAGGATGCCATTGATACCATAGGGTATGGTATGCACCATGGACATCGTGCCCTCAATGACTTGAATGTGATATGAATATTGTTACCACCTAATTTGTACTTAGAGGTTTTTATCAAGTGAGCCCGGTGAACCGAACAGGGCTAACTTGTTCGGACTTCAAAAAGACCTTTGGAAGTACTTCTGGGAAGTGCTTGTTGTACTATATCACATGTTCATACCCCATGAGGGAATTGTAATAAATGTTCTAGCATGATAGTGTCTATAAAAGACTCGGTCTCTTAGACTTTATTTGTCAATCCGATCAGCCTAGGGTGGTT